>JAFFST010053931.1:43805-60722 GCA_022414735.1 Noturus placidus
ATAAATACAAGAAGGACTCAAATAGACATTGAGTATTTTACTTGAAAGTAACCTTCAACCCAACGTCTTTAAACGTCTTTCGGAGCTCAAAATGTTTTGTTGCATGCAGAAATGTAATTTTGTTTTCTCTGCAGTCGTTCATAGATTTCATAAATGCAACACTTTATAGTTTGTTTATACATAGCATAAAGGCAAAAAAAAACGTTATATGCAGTGTTATTTCATTTTAAATGTCAAAAGGGTTTTGTGGCTCCCAGTGTTTTCTTTACTGTGGGAAACGGGTCCAAATGGCTCTTTGAGTGGTAAAGTTTGCCGACCCCTGCTTTAGGAGGACAAGATGGAGCCACAGCTAAGTACAAGTGGTGGAAGAAAACACTATACTCAGGTGTGCTATGAACTGTATTTTTGAAGCAGGAGCTGCTTCTGGTGACTCAGCTGTTTTTAGGCAGGGAGCTGCAGGTTTGGTCCAGTGAGCTGCTGTTGGCGTTGGTGAATTCAGAAGCAGGCTGTTGGATTAAAGAAGAGAAGCTGGCCGGCGCCGCCATATTGCTCTTAAGGATCTGTGCAAAAGTGGACCCTTGGGACACACAATACGACCCTCCTCGTCCTCGTCTCAACATCTTCCGGCTGCTGGAAAGAAAATTTGTAAGTGTCGAGAAGATAGAAGCTCAGATTTAACAAGTATACAAACAAATACCTTTGATTGATGGATTTAAATCTCTCTCATTTTCCTAGACGTTTAAAGAGTGTCAACAAGAGCATCATGAAATATTATATTAAATATCATATTGGTTTCCTCCCCCAGTCCAAAGACATGCATGTTAGGCTGATTGGCGTGTCTAAAGTGTCCGTAGTGTATGAATGTGTGTGTGTGTGAATGTGATTGTGCCCTGCGATGGACTGGCACCCTGTCCAGGGTGTACCCCGCCTTGTGCCCGTTGCTCCCTGGGATAGGCTCCAGGTTCCCCATGACCCTGAAAAGCAGTAAGCGGTTGAAGATGGATGGATTATTATATAGTAGACATGAAATAGAATATTAATTATTATACCATCATGAAGTATTATAATAAATATGATATTAGCATGAAATAATATATTATATATTATCTATTAAACATGACATGTTATTTTATAGTATCATCAAATGTTATATTAAATATGAAATATTAGAATTAAATATTATTCGGTATTAACCATGGAATATTAACTTTAAATATTCTATGAAACATTATATTATACTATATTAGATGTGAATATATGTATTAGTTATATTAACAGCAGGATCCATCCATCCATCTTCAACCGCTTACTCCTTTTCAGGGTCACGGGGGAACCTGGAGCCTATCCCTGCTTCCTGGGATATTTTTTTAAAAAGAATTATAACAAGAATAATTTACATACTTTACCACAGTTGAAAGTGAATGACTTTAAAGCCAAAAAAAGAAGCCGAGTAAAGGTTTTATTTTGGGGTTGTTGCTGTTGTTTCAGTCACAGCAACTTTCTGGCGTTTTCCAAACTGGTTTTCCTTCTGCTACTTAACTAGGTCACGGTTTATGGCGCGTGCCTAAGAGCAGTTTGTTTGCTAGCTGCCACAAAACGGAAGCCCTCAATAATGTGGAATTCAAAACTCTTACAAATATAACGTTTCACAACTTAAACCCATCTCGAATAGAATTCACATACGAAATAACGTTGAACACGTAACGGCCACACAGCGCGTTACAGCTCGCATATGCTATCTTTTGTCATTAGCTAGCTAGCTTAACATACTTGCTAACGGCGTGCTAGTGTACATCAGCTACCACCGAGTTGAAATAAAGTTATGATTTTTTTTAAGCATATTAGTCTCCGAAACATTCGTTTTATATAATTGCCAAAAAACAAATGTATTTACAGACATTGATAATCTTGTCGCTTCCACTGGTGGAACTGTTTTATCTTGACTTGGGAAATAAGTGAATCCTGCTGCTCTCCTGCACTAAGATTCGGATCATTCTGGCTCGATCACAAATCACTCCGAACCCCACTTAAGGACTCATTTCAAGCCCAGTGTCACGTTAGTGAGGTTGTACAGGGAATCTGCATCAGTTTCACACTGTCTTACAAGGACTTGCACATATCACTTTCATTCCATTTGATATGAAACCTCAGTATGAACGCTCTGTATGAAGTAGTAGGGTGAAATTCTGATTGCAACGATTCATTTCAATTGACAGATATTATCGCTATATATACTGTATAAAATGTATTGCTGTGGCTATAATAATAATAATAATAATAATAATAATAATAATGTACCAAACGCTGCCGTGTGTGCGTGTGTGCGTGTGTGTGTGTGTGTGTGTGTGTGTGTGTGGAGTCTGCATGTTCTCCCAGTGCTGTGGGGGTTTCCTTTGGGTACTTTGTTTCCTTCCACAGTCTAAAGACATGCATGCTATGCTGATTGGCATGTCCGAAGTGTCCGTAGTGTATGACTGGGTGTGTGAATGTGTATGTGATTGCGTCCTGAGATGGATTGGCATCCTGTCCAGGGTGCACCCTGCCTTGTGCCCCTAGCTCCTTGGGATAGGTTCCAGGTTCCCCGTGACCCAGTAGGATAAGCAGTATAGAAAATGGATGAATGGATAATAATATTTATATAATAATAATAATAATAATAATTGCCATGTGTGTGCGGAGTTTGCATGTTCTCCCCGTGCGTTGGGGGTTTCCTCCGGGTACTCCGGTTTCCTCCCCCAGTCCAAAGACATGCATTGTAGGTTGATTGGCGTGTCTAAAGTGTTCGTAGTGTATGAATGTGAGTGTGTATGTGATTGTGCCCTGCGATGGACTGGCACCCTGTCCAGGGTGTACCCCGCCTTGTGCCCGTTGCCTCCTGGGATAGGCTCCAGGTTCCCCGTGACCCTGAAAAGGAGTAAGCGGTTGAAGATGGATGGATGGATGGATGGATTATTATTATTATTACACTAATTATTACACTCATAATATTTGTACTTTTGTTACCACACTTATTTTGGAATAGTTGTACTTTCTCAAGTATTACTGAGATTTAATACTAGTACTGTTAATTACGTAGATTTACACCGCCAAAAAACTACATTTTCTTTTTGACTTTCAAAAAACATGGCATAAGATTTTTCCCACCTATTTTTCTTGCCCAGTTGTTATGCCAGTCAGCTGTGTCTGTGTGTGTGTGTGTGTGTGTGTGTGTGTGTGTGTGTGTGTGTGTGTGTGTTTTTAACGATATCCAGGTAAAATCACATCAACCTCAAATAAATGCCATCCGACCTCTGCAACAGATCCAGTATGCAGTTCACCCACATCACCCCCTTTGCTGTATTCCATTCACTTGCATCCGGTAGTTGCTTGCATCAGATTTCAAACACTGATGCTTGCCTACAAAGCCAAAAACAGACCAGTGCCCACCTTCCTTAAATCTCTTTTCACTGCCCGTTCTGCAGCACACTCCCTCCAAGCCTCTAGCACTGCTCGACTGGACCCACCATCTCCCAGGGTACAAGGAAGACATGCAACAAGGCTCTTCTATACTTCTCCTGGTTGTCTTAAAATGAAGACAAAATACCTACCTCTTCACCAATGCTCTTACATTATCACTTTGTTATTTATTTTTAAAATCTTTAATTTTAATTTAATTTAATTTAATTTATATAGCGCTTTTTACAATGGTACATTGTCTCAAAGCAGCTTTACAGAAATATCATTTTTACATTTACAAGCGACTTACTAATGAGAGCACATTCACACACCAATGGTAGAAGAGCTGCCATGCAAGGTGCTAGCTTGCCATTGGGGGCAACTTAGGGTTCAGTGTTTTGCCCAAGGACAAAATCTTTGTCTTGTGTCTTTTCATATTGTACTAACCTCCTCAATGATACTCATGATATTCTTGGTCCCTGAACTAGTGAGATGGCCTGAGGATGTATTTTTGTTACAGACTTCTGTAAGTTTCTCTGGATAAGGGCATCTGTTAAATGAAATTCATGTAAATGGAATACATGTGAATGGAATTCATTTATTGATGATTAATTAATGAGAGACACAGATTATCTCAATTCACGGTAGGGTCGTGCGGTCTGAATCTGTGCAGTTTCTCCTCTTCTAATTTAATTGAGTATGACACAATGACCCATACTTTTGCTTATAGTTTTAAAAAAACTACAGTTTATCATATCATACACTCACTAACATTAATGAGTAATTTAAAGAAGCCATGGATACATGGAGAACATGAATTTTTCACAGACAGTAACCAAAGCTCAGGATTGAACCCCAGACTTTATCAACAACCGACAGCCAGCCATCAAAATCAGAAATGACTGATTGTAATTTGTTACAGCAGCTCTAATCTTTTCCGCTTTTTACGTCTGTCTGTTTGCCTTTATACACTTCATCTTGTCACCTTCTTGTGTCAAGTTATTTTGGGTCAAGACCAGACATAAAAAGTGACATTAAAAGTACCCAAAATTCAAATTAATTTATCGTCAAGTTCATGACAACCCTTTATTTTGTTCATGTCAAATATTTATTTATCTGAAGGAAGCCTTAAAGGCTGACTTTAGCCAGCTGAAACCCTTCAACCCACTTGAACGTGATCTGGCATTTTTTTTCTAAGAATGTGTCATTATTTATTGTATGCATTATGATTAGGGTGGCTGGAAATTCCCTGGTCCTGTTGGTCATTGTTCTTAGTTTGATTCAGACTAGATGGTTTCACACACATGAAGATCTAGAGACCCTAACATAGTTTTTAAATAGTTTATAAGGAACACCAGTGGAAAATTCCACTCAGTTTCACAAAGGGGACAGAAATGCTTAAATGAAAAAAAGAACTGCACTATTCAATCAACCAAGTTTCAATTTGCCTCTTAACATTTATGCACATGCTGTCGAGCCATCTTAAATGGAAAAAAAAAGCAAATGCTTTGATTAGTTGAGGTATGAGTACAGATGACATGAATAAATGTGAAAGGGATGGTGGTCTGGGTAGATAGGGGAAAGTGACAAGGCCTTTGCTATTGTAAGGAGAGGGCAGCAGTGGGGGTTTTAGATAGTTATTACTGTGCATACTTGTTTTACACAGCAATAATTTAGAGGCGACAGAAGGGAATTTGACCTATGCGCTACCTCATACTGTATTTATACCCCTGTAAAACAGGATGTATATATATATATATATATATATATAAAATACAATTTATAATATTACAATAATCTGGTGTGAGGTGCAAGTCAATTTTATATTGCAAGTGAGAGTTCAATATGTATATATGTGTGTACACACACACACACACACACACACACACATAGATATATATATATATGTGTGTGTGTTTTGAATGAATAAACACACACACACACACATATATATATATATATATATATATATATATATATATATATATATATAGATATATATATATATGTGTGTGTGTGTGTGTGTGTGTGTGTGTGTGTACACACATATATACATATTGAACTCTCACTCGCAATATAAAATTGACTTGCACCTCACACCAGATTATTGTAATATTATAAATTGTATTTTTATACATTCAAATCTGTGAGGGCGCACAATGATTCCGTTTGGAAAGTGACTTGAATTTTTTTTAATAATCTGCCATGGAGATTATATCCTTTAGCGGTAAATACAATCCATTGAAATGGAAATCAGGTGGAGAATTTGATAGATGCAAAACTTCCCTCAACTATGGAAACATTTATCAACCACTACTACAAGACCAACTAAGTCACTACCCTAAACAGCTGTCAGCAGGGTATTCCCCTCATCTTTCACATGTTGTATACTAAAGTATTCATCCTTGTGGACATTTATTGAGCCTCTGACAGGATGATTGTTTATTTATTTGTTTGTTTGTTTATTTATTACATTTTATATATGATAAGTGTGCTCAGTTTTTGGAGAAACATTAAACGGAAGCACTTTTCACCTCAATGGCAGAAAGCCCACACATATGCATACGCACTAATATCAATGCCTGGAAAAACCTCAATATGAATGTGACGTGTTCTGTTTCCATACACAAACATGCACTTCAGAACTCATTAGCCCAGTTAATGCTCTGGTCTCACTGTCCTATTTTATTGTACATATAAGCAACACTCACAGATAATGCCTGTTATCAGTAATGAGCAGGGTATGTGTTAATTCTCTATACATTGTTGATGCAAACAGCTTGTGCTGTGGTTGTGTGGCATGTTCTTGCAACCATGGTTAGTTGATCACCGTCCTTCCCCTAAATGGTTTTATTTTCACTCACATTTGTCCTAATGATTTAGTCATAAGTGGATTTAGGTCGGCTAGGTTGGTGTATAATACATTCCATTTCCGTACGGGAACATTTAAAGAATGGATGAATCATCTATTTTGCCATCAGAAGTCACAAAGCGGAAAATAAAAATTGATTTCCCATTACTGCTAGTCTGTTGACCGAGCCCTGTACCCCCCGACTACCTAACATGAACCCATTTGTACATTTTTACATCTTCACCTGTAGTAGGACAACGAAATGCATATACTAATTACATCTTACAATACTAAGCTAGGTCTGTAGCGCTTCCTCTATCCTAACTCATTTTCTACCACGATGAGTGATTTTTTTAGTATGACACCGTCATGCTGTAACCAGCACTAATGAACACTAAACCTGAAAAACAGCATAATACTACTCATGAATCAGTTTATAACTGATGGTTTCAGAATGACTGTATGATGCCTTAAAAATAGCATATAGCCATACATTGAAATACGTTATACCGCATTGCTGTTGAATTCTTGAAGGCGATTGGTCAGAAGATTTTCTACAAAAGCATATCTGGCAGTAGTGCTGGCTGTAATTCAAATAAGTTTATTTTAATGCACTCGTGCTAATAAGCTATCGTTTCTATAAGAACAGCTTGTTGTACTTTTATGAGACTTGTACAGCAAATGCTTCACATAATCTAAGACTAATAAAACATTTCTCTTTTAGAATGCGTCATTCAACAACGAAAAATACATCAGCTTGATGTCGTGAAGTTTTATGTGAGGACGTTTATTCAATATTTATGGAAGCAGTCTCCAGTGTCAGGACTTTGTAAGTCAGCAGGTTTTCCACCACAGAAAAGTCATCAGGACAGAGGAGTTTGTACTTCATGGTTTCTTTGTAACATGACTGGATGTATTTTGTCTTATTAACTTTAAGAGGGGGAAAAAACGGAGGTTGGTGAGGAAACAACTGTTTATTGGTGCTAGAACATAAGTGATAAAAGGAACTAAATTGTATCGAAGAATATTAAATGTAAGTATAAACATTTTAAAAAGTAGTACATGTTCATCAATTTAAAAAAATTGCTAGCTGTGGCCAATGTTGTAGTACAAGAATTATAAACGATTTAAAAAATAAAATGCTGGAGTCACTTACTGCAGGGCCACATCACACCAATCAGTAATTGATTTGTGTCCTATAACAGCACTCACCTAGCTGTTTTATTCTTTACATAGTAATTCCCTGCTCTTGTAAAGAGATGTGTAAAAGGTTTTACACATACATACAGACTGAATGTATGATCTTTTTTATTTTTCTTTCAAACTTCCTAGCATTAAATTGACAGTGTGGACAAGATCTAATTTGAAGTGTGTGTGTGTGTGTACTCTGCCATTTTTACTACCTATACATTTATTACAGAACTACGCTGCAGTTACTCTCTGAAATTTACTGTACTATAACCGAAATCCTGATCTAAGTGTGCAGCTCTTCTTTATTTATCATCTGAGAAATAAATTACATGGTGTGCATTCTTGATTTTTTTAATTAACAATTGTTTTCTTGTACCATCTATGTACTTAGGTGTGTGATAGATAAAGGTGCCTGCATCAGAAATGCACACAAATTGCTCCCTTATATTATAGTTTTAAATAACTAGAGATTCTCACTGGTGGAAGACATGGAGAACGGTTTTTTTTTTTTTTTTTTGGCACAAATCAGAAAGATTTGACAAAAACCTACTGTAAAGGTTTAGGATGATTACTCTGAAATCAGCACAAATCAAACCACACAAGCACACATGTTTATGCATAGAAACTTATATTTATAAAAAAAAGTAGAGATTACAAGTAATTTGTATTTAAGACTCTAGTTCTTAATCATAAAAGAACTGCTTGAATGCTTCCATGATTACTTTTCTATAAACAAACCGCATCGATGCATGACAAAGACCTGCATCTCGCGTATTAAAAGGACATAAAAAACGGTATTTAAAATAACACAAAAAAGTTAAGATGAATGAAATAATTAAAATCTCGACAAACTTGTCCTCTCTACAAACCATTAACAGACATGTTACAGACAAGACACCATAGAACAAATGTAGGATGGCATTTACAAGATTTCTTTTTAACATAATTTTTTTTAGGTCCATCTTATATCCAGGCTGGATAAGCTCTTTGTTTTTAAATCAGTCCCTGTTCTGACAAGTCAGCATGCTCCTTCTCCTTTGAAGATTTCTTTTTCTGAGTAATAAAGGGAACACAATGTTGATTATTACTGGAGAGTTCTCATTATTGGAGCTAGAACAGAAATCAACTGTATACTAAAGAAATCATACAGATTCATTTATATATGATTCATTTATATATGACTCATCTATATATGATGAGTCATATATAAATGAATCATACATAAATAAATCATATATAAAAATCTTGTGGGAGGTATGTTACTGGGGTTAAAAGATTCTGTATGGATTTATGAAAATGAATCATATGTAATTAAATCACATGTACATGAATCATAAGTAAATTGATCATATGTAATCTGTTATCGGGGTAAAAAAAAATGTTGATTCTATGTTGATTCTGTATTGATATATCTTGTTGTACTCTGAAAAGTGTATGAGAATCAATAAAAATTGTTACCATTGTTCATTAAACTTACCAACATACCTTTTTTGGGGAGAGTTCTTCAGGATCAGGAGTGGATATGGATGGCATTTCCTCATCCCTAGCTTTTTTCTTCTCTGCACATCATGAATCAAAGAGGCATACAGAGAGGTGTTTAATAAAAGGACATTTGTGGTGGTTTCTTTTATCATGACATTAACAGAAATGTTTTAAACTAAATAACTAGAACTTAATTCTTACTTTTTTTCTTCTCACTGCTTGGCAGAGATTCTGCAAACTCCTCTGCTGGTGGTGTAGGTGGAACCTCTTCAACATTTTCACAGCTCTCGTTTTTCTTTTTCTCTTTTTTATTTTTCTTTCTCTTCTTTTGCTCTGGATTTCCTTCCTCCTCCAGTGCTGAAACACTTTCTTGGACTTGCTCTTCGGTACTGTTTCCAGCAGCTACGAGGCTATTGTCTACTGCTGAATTGTCACATTCAGGTGATGACTTGGACACATGATCAGTTACTGAAGAAGTCAAGTTTTCTCCAGAACTCTCAGCTCTCTTTCTTTTACTTTTTTTTAAAGGGGTATCAGTATGATCTGATTTTGAAGGACTGCTTTTCATGGCTTCACCTGCCCTGACATCCACAACAGCCGAATTGGCTTCTGAACTTTTTTTGGTTTTAGACTTTTTAGGTGGCATCTCTGAACTGAGAGGTTCTAAGATGCTGGTAGTGGCTGGGTTTTCCATTTTCTTAGATGGGTTTTCAGTTCCATTTGTCTCCAATAAGCTTTTATTAGCTTTCTTAGATTGTTTCTCAGACCCCACAACATTTTTCTCTTCTTTAACTGATGGTAACAGAGTCTCAGTCTGATCCGTTATCTGACATTCTCCAGAAGGCATGGCCACATCTCCAGGTTCTTGAAATTCTTTGGATTTCTTAGATTTCTTAGATTTGGCTTTCTTAGAGAGAGTCTCAGCTGGGTTAAAATCTAAATCCTGATTTATTTCTGACTGGCCTGATGCTAGGGAACCAGTGGCATCCTCAGTGATGGCTTTTATGGAGGTATCAACACCTACAGACTCCAAAAGTTTAACTTTTTTAGATTTATCCTTCTTAGCTTTAGGCTCATCCGTTTTAGAAGGTACAACCCATTCAGATTGTTTTGAACTGTTAGATTCAGACAGTTCATCTGAACCACATCGTAATTTTTGAATGGCATCCTCAGGATCAATAACCTTTGAAGGAGTTTCTAAACTGACAGGTTTTAAAACTTTAATATCTTTCTTTGATTTTGTTTTCTTACAGGGAGTATCAGTTGGTTTAGGTTCTGAGATATCATCTGTATTCTCAGTCTTTTTACTTGGAGATTCGATGTTATCAGAGTCTGAGATGCTATGCTTTTTTTTACGTTTAACCTTAATTCTGTCACTCTCTGAGAGTCCATTACTTACACCTGTCTTAGGGGTCACAACCTGATCTGAAAGACTGGTAGCCATTTTAATTTCAGGACCTGTGATGTCAGTTTCAGCAAAGATGGCTTCATTAGATGGCGTTTTAACTTGGTCCAATTCATAAATGCTAAAAGCTGTTGGCTTTAAAGGAGTTCCAACGTTGTCAGTTTTTGTGGGGCTGGTGGGGGGTTTAGCTCTAGTTTTCTTGGGTAAAGGTTTGCTGTTTCCTGTTGTTTGTTCTTGGGGTTTTTTAGGTTGTGCTGGCTTTCGCTTCTTCCTGGACTTCACGGTAGATGTGCCAACGTTCGTAAAGGCATCCATCTTTCCAATGTCAGTATCTGGCAACAAAGGAAGTAAAAAAATTACAATTTTATAGTGATGATCATATGTAGTTAGCATCCAATCATACATCTGTCCAGGATCGAAGTCCATGGCTGACTAACCAAAGCCTCTGTCAAGCACCTGTCACGACAAGTAGGCTTTATTGTCATTCATCACAGACAGATTTAATGTAATTTAGGAATGAAATATAGTTCAACCAGAAACATGGTGCTGCACTTAGAATAAGCAACAAAGTGATAGACAATGCAAATGCCAGTATTTATAGGAGTTTGATGTGAAAGAACTGATATTGTTTGGCTACATTCATTCACTGATGCCTAATAAACTAGGTATCAAGTAAAAAATACCATATAGGTCCACAAAGTTAATTACTAACTGTTGTAGTTTATAAACCTCTCCTTTACTCCATCCATCTATGGATTTGGTATACGATTCACAGCACAACACTGTCTTGGAAGTGTGTTTGATTCTGGCAAGAGTGAAACCGTAGCAATTCTAAATACATGTTCCTAATGCACTTGCACCAGTACCACACACATCATAATGTCATCACCATGCTAGTGTCATTTCTGTGCTGAGAATGGTCTACCATTGGTGATGGTGTCAGTTGTGGTGGTCCCTGTCTATTGCTGTACAGGGTAGAGGTGAGCTGACACACTGTATAGAGGGCAGTATATATCCTCTATCTGGCAGGTAAAATGGTCATGATGAAATGATCAATGAGTGCATAAAACACAAAATCATACAGGAGTGGACAAATCATAAAACCCAAGCTACCGAGCAAGGCAACAGCTTAATGCTGCACTTTACTCAGCTCGGTTTTGTCAGTGTTTCCACATTACACCCCCCCCCCCCCCCCCATTCTGATGTTCGATCAGAAAAAAAACACTACAGCGGGAACATCAAGTCTACAATATGCTTCCTTTCTCTCGAACCTGATAGCTTTATGGCCAGTCTCTTCCATTTCTCAACATCCAGACTGGTGTCTGAGTCAGAGTCTTCTCCTGTTGTTGGAGTTTTAGAGATAAGTTCTGATGTTTGGCCTTCCACTATACTGGGACGTTTGTGTGTCTTGGTTTCGGTCTTTTTCCTTTTCTGATGTCTGGCTGAAACTGGAATCTAAAAAGGAGGTCAGGTTAAAGTTGACAATTTTGTTGTGTGTAATTACTTACAAAATTTGGCATCCTATAAATATCGGTGTAGCTATCGTACCTCGGATTTCACCTTCTTCTCAGGGCTGATGTTGCATCCTGATTTCTTGGCTGACTCTGGTTTAGGCAATCCATAAAAGAAAGAGAGAGATAAGGAGGGATTTCAATTAAAATAAATTATATATATAGCACCTTTTGCAATGGTCATTGTCTCAAAGCAGCTTTACAGATACATATAAACATGGGATACAGATTTTAAATGTGTGAATTTAACCCAATTGAGCAAGCCATTGGTGATGGTGGCAAGGAAAAACTCCCTAAGATAAGGTTTTTGTTATGTCAGTAGTACTACCAATAATAAAAGTAAGGTCACTGGAGAAATGGGCTTCTATTATGATAAATGTTTTTTTTTTTATAGGTTTCACATCAGCAAAATATCACAAACAATGACAATAAATCAAACAGTGGTACTTTCCTACATGAGGGGAACAAAAACAAAGATGTAAATCACACAAGGAGCTGATGGCACACTCAAAATAGGAAATTGAAAGTCGTGCTAAGCAGATCAAGATCCCACAAATAATTTCAGTTTTCAAAGCATCCTACTTTTTCCATTGAAGAAAGTATCTTTAATCCTACTCGTTAATGTGAAAGATATCTGATGCAGCTGCTAGTTTGCCAAGTTGACTAAATCATACAATTATCTAATTCCTATAATAAAGGCAACATTTTATTTCTCGTCTTCAACAAGCATTTATGGTTCATTTCTCGAAACTAGCACATTGTCTTGTTTTCTGATCATCTGAAGTTTTTAGTCTATTGACGACTTATTTTCATTGTCACTCTTTGATCAAAATCAGATGAAAATCTAAATTATTTTGTTGCTGAAGATGTGTACTGCAGATGTTCAAATACTGGTCATTATTGTTTACAAAGCTTAAAATCATTTGAAAGTACTTGTGTTGCCAACTCTTGTTTTAGAATGTGCAGTGGTTATATAAAAAAAAATTATAAAAAAAAAAAAAAAAGAAAAGAAATATTAATAAAATAAAACATCCCAAGAATTTCCTTAAATGTTGTCAGGGATATTTTGCAAGAAATTGCCTTACAAGTGCTTTAGAGCAACGCCACAGTTTTACCAGTAGTCCACATACACAGGCTAACTTACACAGAGTCACATATTTTATTAAATGTTATTAAATTAAATACGTCTTGAGTCAAGTTCTCTGGGGACATTTTCACATTTCTTTGAATCGACTTCCTTTCTCACTCTGCAATTAATACCACACAAGTCAAAGATAAAGGATATCAAATAAGAGAGATAGTATCTATAGTGGAGACCAAAAGTGCTGATTAGCAAGTGTTCAACATCTGCACCATTGGAACAATCCATATGATATTTACCAAATATCCACAAATAAAACTCTTAAAAAAAAAAACATTTATTTAGAAGCAATTAGACTTGTTATAACTTTAACCAATATAACAGTGAGAACTTTGACAAAGTCTTTGTAGAGTAAAGGACTAAATAAAATGTAACCTAGGCCTCCGTGAGAATGGGAGTTCATCTCAGTTTAAATCTGAATTAATCTTTGTGAATTCGGAGCGTTAGTTCTTTTTTTCTGCATTGCATTAACTGAATTTAGATGTCAATCCCAATGCTTGTTTCCGATCCCCAGAATCTAAAATCTAGCCAAAATCTCTTGCTTATATGAATGAACCACATTCTTTATTTCTTACCACTTTGGTTACACTCAAGGCCTCTGTTTTTTTTTTTGTACAATTAAATCCCCTTTCCATGTCATTTTGTAGGAGAAAGATAAAATGAGGGAAATGCGATAAACAGAAAACGGAAGTAGTTTTGAGAAAGAAATCTACTCTTGAATGTCTTATGGCAAATGGATAGAACAGTGTAAGCCATGTCGCAGGGATACACTGGAGATGTCAATCAGGGATACACAAATGTCAATCAAACATGACCCGAATACAATTCTAGCCTGGCAGAGATCTGGGGATGAGGACAATAACGTGTCAATTTAATCTCCCCAGCTCAGATCATTTCTGGCATTTGTATTCCTTCCTCTAAAGCAAGGAAGTTCCCTAGATGCTGATCTTCCAGCCAGCAAAATACCAGCAGCAACACTAGCTGCGTTTACATGGACAACAATAATCCACTCTTAATCCGATTAAAATCATACTCTAATTAAGAAACTACCATGTAAACAGCAATTTCTACTTACCTTAATCTAATTAAGGTCATAATCTAAGTAAGCTCTAATCGAATTATGACAGGTGGAGTGTTCCTGTTTTAGTCGTATTATGGACGTGTATTACAGACATGTAAACACCTTAATCACATTATGAACGTCGTGTGGGAGTTTTTACCGCATTTTGCGACAGGACACGATCACACATGGCAGTTTTATGTTTTACGGCGAAAAAGAGAGTTCGGCCACGTCCCAAACCGCATACTTTCCTACTATATAATGGTAAATGGTAAATGGCACACTTATATAGCGCTTTTTTATCCAAGGCACTTGGATCCAAAGCGCTTTACACTGTGTCTCATTCACCCATTCACACACACACTCACACACCAATGGTAGCAGAGCTGCCATACAAGGCGCTAACTTGCCATCGGAGGCAACTTAGGGTTCAGTGTCTTGCCCAAGGACACTTCGGCATGGGATCACCCGGGCCGGGATTCGAACCGCCAACCGCACGGTTAGTGGATTAGTGGACAACCCGCTCTACCGACTGAGCCACAGCCGCCCATACTATAGGCTTGTAGTGGGGGAAAATACATGCATCTCGGCTACAATATAGATGTAACCACGATTTGGGACATACCCACAGCTTCAAGCAGTTGTCTATACAGCTTGAAGCAGTTGTCTATTAGCATGTATAGCATGACAAATAATTTACTGCACTTAAAGAGTTTGTAAAAAAATGAAATAAAAACACCCAAAACTGTATATGGTACCGTAACGAAGACGAACTGTATGTTGATATGTGAAATTCCAGAGGAACGTCAGACGGCGTGGCGCGGTGACATAATGACGCGCACTGTTAATCTAATTATGTTCTATAACATGTAAAACGGGTACATGACAGGAGTATTCTAAAAGCGACTCATGTAAACACCTTAATCACATTATTATCTGTCCATGTAAACGTAGTCAATGACTGGCAAACAGCAGGGGACAAGCAAAGAGTTACAAAAGTATCGGATTGAAAGATTAGTGGGCCAAGAAGGCCATAAAATAAAAGTTTCTCTTGAGCCTAGATATAAAAGCAGAAATAAACACTTTTAATGTCAAGTGCAACTGGTCCCACAGGCGTAGAGCAGCGACTGCAAAGGCTCGGTCACCCTTTAGTTTGAGACATGACAGTGGGACATGTAAGAGAACTTTAGGGGCGGCTGTGGCTCTGTCGTTAGAGCGGGTTGTCCGCTTATCCACTAATCGTAGGGTTGGTGGTTCGATTCCCGGCCCGGATGATGCCACATGCCAAGTGTCCTTGGGCAAGAGACTGAACCCTAAGTTGCCCCCGATGGCAACCTTGCACGGCAACTCTGCTACCATTGGTGTGTGAGTGTGTGTATTAGACACAGTGTAAAGCGCTTTGGATAAAAGTGCGCCATTTACCATTTATAACTTTGTTGGCAGATCTACGAGACACAAGAGTTGACAGCGGCTGTGGCTCAGTCGGTAGAGCGGGTTGTCCACTAATCCACTAATCGTGGGGTTGGCGGTTCAAATCCCGGCCCGGGTGATCCCATGCCGAAGTGTCCTCTGGCAAGACACTGAACCCTAAGTTGCCCCAATGGCAACTTGCTAGCTCTGCAACTTGCAACTTGGTAGCTCTGCTATCATTGGTGTGTGAGTGTGCTCTCACTTGTAAATCGCTTTGGATAAAAGCGTCTGCTAAATGAATAAATGTAAATGAGTTGAATGCAAATGGAGAGGGTCTGTGATGTACGATGGGGTCTGCCCATTAAGATTCGTAAAAATAATCAACAGGATCTTAAACCGAAATCTAAAATGGAAAGAGAGCCAGTGAAGGTAGGCCAGAACTGAGGTAATGTGATCACTGTTTAGTACCAGTCTTGCAGCTGCATCCTGGACCATCTGCAAGCATGTTAGTAGATCATGGAAAGACAGAAATGATTTGAACTGTTGTTAGCAATTTGTAATAACAGAACTGATTTATTTGTGAAAGCAGAGCTCATAATCAAGAATAACACCCAGGTTTTTGGCAGGTAACTTTACATAAGGGATGAGGTGGCCTAACTTGCTAGCAAGACAGCTCTGGACTTGGAAGGACCAAAGATGATTACTTCAGTTTTGTCTCTGTTAAGCTGTAGAAAATTATTTGCAATTATCTACAGTGCCTTGCGAAAGTATTCACCCCCCTTGAACTGTTCGACCTTTTGCCACATTTCAGGCCTCAAACATAACGATATAAAACTGTAATTTTTTGTGAAGAATCAACAACAGGTGGGACACAATCATGAAGTGGAACGAAATTTATTGGATAGTTTAAACTTTTTCAATAAATAAAAAACTGAAAAACTGGGCGAGCAAAATTATTCAGCCCCTTTACTTTCAGTGAAGCAAACTCTCTCCAGAAGTTCAGTGAGGATCTCTGAATGATCCAATGTTGACCTATATGTCTAATGTTGATAAATAGAATCCACCTGCGTGTAATCAAGTCTCCGTATAAATGCACAGGCTCTGTGATAGTCTCAGAGGTCTGTTTAAAGCACAGAGAGCATCATGAAGAACAAGGAACACACCAGGCAGGTCCGAGATACTGTTGTGAAGAAGTTTAAAGCCGGATTTGGATACAGAAAGATTTCCCAAGCTTTAAACATCCCAAGGAGCACTGTGCAAGCGATAATATTGAAATGGAAGGAGTATCAGACCACTGCAAATCTACCAAGACCCGTCAGTCCCTCTAAAGCTCATACAAGGAGAAGACTGATCAGAGATGCAGCCAAGAGGCCCATGATGACCTGCAGAGATCTACAGCTGAGGTGGGAGACTCTGTCCATAGGACAACAA
>JAFFST010053931.1:82423-94791 GCA_022414735.1 Noturus placidus
AAGTATTCCATACCGAGCGCCCTCAACATCACGAAGCTGACGCCGAACCTCATTAAATGCAGCTCGAGCCCGAGCTATCTCAGGTGTGTAATCAGGGAAAACGGAGATAATCAAATTCTTCACTTTAATCCGCTGGAGCTCTCTCACACGCCGTAATATATCCACACATTGACTGTGATAATGAAATCTGCACACAATAGCTCGTGGTCGTTCACCAGGCTTGGGCTTCGGCTGAAAGGTCCGGTGGGACCGGTCCAAAACCGGCTCCTTCTCCAGACCAAACGCCTCTTTTAACAAGGCCGCTACAGCAGCAATGGAACATGTATTAGAACCTTCTGGAACTCCCATTATTCGAACGTTATTGCGCCGCGACCTCGTCTCCAAATCCTCACATTTATTCTGTAATTGATTCACGGTCTCAGTGAGAGACTCGATGGTAGACTTCATGTGTGCCATGTCATGAATGAGCGCGTGCTCGAGCCGTCCAGCCGAATCTTTCAGTGCTGAAATGGCGGCCTCGGTATCATCCCTATCTTTAACCTGCTGTGTTTTCACAGCCTGCAGCTCAAGCTGGATAGCAGACAACTCTTCCCTGATAATCTCCCGGAGCTCCGTTTTCAAAATATCAACGATATCCTTCCTCAATGAAGCCAACAGCTCCAGCTTGAACGCGGCGAGATCAAAGTCACCGCTCGGCAACGCGGATTCAAGGGGAGAGGGGGACACGCTCACGGCGCGCGCACTCGGCCCCAGTCGTGTTTGAATGCGTCCTCGGGTTTTCGTATTCTTTCCAGACATTTTTACGTGACAAAAAATTCAAATTATAAGCAAAGATAAGGACTAAAATAAGATAAAGTATATTATATGACCAAAAAGCGCAAATCAATTAAATTTTCAATCGAAATCAGCAGGAGCCTCCAACTTCACGTCCCACTCCGTTCGAACCCGAATTCGAACCCCCCTTACTTACATACTTACATACTAGCTTATTTACATACTTACTTACATAAATACTTACTTACTTACGTACATACTTACTTACTTACTTACTTACTTACATACTTACTTACTTCCATACTTACTTACATGCTTACTTAAATACTTACATACTTACTTACATACTTACTTATGTACATACTTACTTGCATACTGACTTACATACTAAATTACTTTCATACTTACTTACATACATACTTACTTCAATAGTTACTTACTTACTTACTTACTTACTTACTTACATACATACTTACTTACAAACTTACTTAGATACTTACATACATACTTACATACTTACTTGCTTCCATAGTTACTTACATACTTACTTACTTACTTACTTGCTTACTTACATACTTACTTACATACTTACTTTCAGTTCCTACTTTACTCACATACAATACAAACAGTCACAAACCAAGAAAGAGGACTCTTGTGTGCCAGAACACGGCATGTGTTGAGGCTCAGCGAGGACCTGTGCCCCTCCAAACCCCAAAGGCCCAAAACACGAGCTTTTAGGACAAGGCACCTTGTTTGTGTTTGTAGAATCATGAAGAGCATTTTGTGATGAACTCCATAACATATCAAGTTCTGGTTGCTGTTTTCAATTTAAAGCTGTCACAAAGACCTCATAGAGAAGCTGCATGCTTTCCTGCAAAGTGTATGTTTATAAGAAATGTGGAAACTGGCACTTAAGTTGTACACATAAGCTATAAAACAGGCAAAATAGCTCCTGTATTTGCAAACAAAATGGTGAAGACAAAGTTATTTAAAATGCTCACAGATGTAACATAAATGAGGGTTGATTTTCTCCCCCAGCCCAGATTTATTTACAGTATCTCTTTAACATTATAAACTGCAAAACCACTAGTGTGGCTTCGCACCTGCAGAATTATAACAAGTTTCATTCATTCATTTTCAGTAGTCACTTTATTCTGTTCAGAATCATGCTGGACCCAGAGCCTATCCTGGGAACACTGGACACAAGTCTGGAATTTACCCTGAATGGGATGCCAGTCCCTCACAGGGCACCATGCACACACATTCACACACTCATTCCCACCATGAGGCAATTTAACATGGTACCTGTAAATCCACCTACTGGTATGTTTTCAGACAGTGGGAGAGAACTTGTAAGAAACCCACACAGAGATTGGGAGAATATTCAAAACGCCACACAGACATTAACGTAAGCATCTCTTACATCTTTACATGTTCTCCTGATGTCTGTATGGGTTTCTTCCCACTTGTCAAAAAAATGCCAGGTGGATTAGTGAAGCTAAATTGCCCCAAGGTGTGAATGTGTGTCTCAGGGTGTATTTCTGCCTCATGCCCAGAGTTTCAGGTCTTGGCTCCGGATCTGACAGTGGCACCGGTTACTTAAAGTGAGTGAATCAAATCCAATCACATCACCACTTGTTCATTTCAATTTTCATGGATTTCTGATGAGTTCATGCTGGAAGCCATAAGGAAATAAACCTTAAACCATGAATGCCACTCCAAGTTTGATCTCAAATTTCATTCATGCAAACGCAAGGAATCATATCTAGCTTGTGTTGATTTTAATCTCTGTGGTGTTATAGGGATTTTGCCCAAATCTCTTGAGCATTAGGGACTGTATACAGTCCCCTCTGAAAGTAATGGAACAGCATGGCCAATTCTTTTGTTTTTGCTATACACTAAAGATATTTGTGATCAAAAGATGAGACGATCAAAACTTCAGATTTCATGTCCTGATATTTTTGTGTTAAACAGCTTAGAACATGGCACCTTTGGTGGCAGACCAAAAAAAAGTAAAACAAAAAACAAGTAAGTCTTAAAGTAAATAACACTTAATATTTGGTTGTCTATCCCTTGCTTGCAATAACTGCATCAAGCTGGTGACCCACTGACATCACCAAACTGTTGCATTCTTCTTTTATGATGCTTTTCCCAGCTTTTACTGTAGCCTCTTTCGGTTGTTGTTTGTTTTGGAGGGCTTCTCTTTTCAGTCTATTCAGGAGGTGAAATGCTGCTCAAATGGGTTAAAGTTTAATGCTTGCTTTGGCTAGTTTAACACCTTCCACTTTTTCCCCTGATGACACCCTTTGTTGAGTTGGCAGTGTGTTTTGGGTTATTGGATTTGTTGAGTTGGCAGTGCTTTTAGGTTATTGTTCCTCTCAGTTAAACTGGATGCATTTCTCTGTAAATTGGCAGATAGAATGTTTCTGTAAACTTCTGAAATTATTCATCATCAATAAAGCAGTGAGCCTGTTCCAGAAGCAGTCATGCTAGCCCAAGCCATGACACTACCTCTACCACTGTGCTTGACCAGTGAGCTCATATGTTCTAGATCATGTGCACATCCTTTCTTTCTCCACATTTTGGCCTTTCCATCACTTTGGTTCAAGTCCATCACTTGGAGGTTAATCTTGATTCCAGGACTTTACTGGCTCATCTCTGTATTTCTTTGTAATGCAAATTGTAATCTGGCTTTCTGATTCTTACTGCTGATGAGTGGTTTGCATGTTTATTGTATCAACTCTATATTTCTGCTCTTCTTCAAACGGTGGATCACCTTCACCCCTGCCCTGTGGAGGTTGATGGTGATGTCACTGACTGTTGTTTTTCAGTTTTTCTCCACAGCTCTCACAATGATTCTGTTATCAACTGTTGTTGTTTTCCTTGGCCGACCTGTTCAATTCTGGTTGTTAGTATACCAATGGTTTCTTTATTTTTCAGGCCATTCCATTCTGTATAGCTATGCCCAATGCTTGTGCAATGGCTCTGATCAATTTTCGTTCTTTTCTCAGCTTCAAAATGGCTTGCTTTTCTGCCGAGGACAGCTCTCTGGTCTTCATGTTGGTTTATCTGTTTTAACAACAAATGCAGTGTTTACAGGCAAAACACATGGCTCAAACCAAGAGTAGGCATTCAGAGCTTTTAATTGTTTAAACAATAAATCAAGAAGCACCTGGCAGTCACCTGGTCCAATGGCTCAAAAAAAAGGTGTCATGTTCTAAGCTGTTAAACACATTTATATGTCAATAACAGGAAATTAAATTTGAAATTCAGATTTTTTTCTGAATCTCAAACTCAAATGTCTTCAGTGTACAGCTTAAACACAATAATTGGCTTTGCCATTCCAATACTTCTGGAGGGGACTATGAAGTCAGTGTTGTAATGTCATTATGTGCTCATTCATTTTGTACCCAGGAGTAAATCAGACATTCTGCAAATGCACTATTTCCGAGAAATAATTCCACCCTGTAGTGCACTCCTGGCTTGCCTCTGCTACTCCTTGCCTAAAAACCCAATTGCAGTGAATAACTGCCAGCTGGTGGTAACTGTTGCAAATCTAAATCACTCTAAACTGGTTTTATCCATAAAAGTGGAGCAGCCCAGTTGAATTTGTGCATCATGCTTATGTACTGTATGTAAAAGCCTGACCGGGCGGAGTTAAAGCGACCACTGAGACACAGGGAAGGAGAGGAGAGAGGATTTTAAGGAAGCTCGTGTGTGTGACTTTATCCATCTTATCCTAGAACGCAAACGAATCCTGGCAAACAAGTCATGCGTACGCAAGGTATTCTGCTCCAGATGTGAAGTTCAAGGTTCTACCTCAAGGCGTGTCAGAGATGGAAATCGAACAGACAGCTTGTTTTTAACCTTGCCTTTTGTTACCAAGGCTGTGATGAACGAGTGAATTGAGCTTGTGCACTCCGAGGCTGAAAGCGCGCACTGCGGCGTTGCCATGGCGGGAGCGGCTCTGGCGGGTCTCTCCGTGATGCTCGGTGCGGGTTTCCTCGCCTGGGACTGGTCGAGCCAGAACCAAGTGGAGAATGATCCTGCTGCACCGAACCCCCGCAGACCACCGCACATCATCTTCATCATGACAGACGACCTTGGTTTCAACGATATCGGCTACCACAACCCTGACATGCGCACACCGACGCTGGATAAACTGGCGGCGAACGGAGTGAAGCTGGAGAATTACTACGTGCAGCCGATCTGTACACCTTCCCGGAGCCAATTCCTCACCGGCAGGTAAATCTAACGCAAATGCAACAGCTTACACACCCTTGGGATAAGTCATAAACATAATAAAGACAAAGAAATGAAAATGATAACATTTGGTGTGTTTGGATTCACATATGTCCCTTTAAAATGCTTTGTTAAATGGATTTTTGTAGAAAGAAATTATAAAAAACCTTTCCCCTTTTCACTATGGGGGATGCAAACTTTTGCATTCAGTTCTATACCTGCACCCCAGACTGCCACCTCACCTCCTTACAAAAAAAGGGTAGCTACTTATACACTATACCTGTGTACCACTGGGGTGGTACCATAATCTTCTGTACTTTTAATATGCATCTTTCATCTGGAAATGTGGATATAATATACACGTAAACAAGATTCAAGCTGTATAATTGAACCAGAGTTATCTTTTAGCTTTAAAGTAAAGCTTTATTGGTATGCTATATGCACATGACCAGGTTAAAGATACATAATAAAGGTTAAAAAGGTGTATGTGTGAGGATCTCAGTGACAAGGAAAAGTACAGGTCAGTACCCTTTGTTTCTGAGAGTGTAGTGTATTTTGTCTTAAAACCTGCGCACACTCCAATGGCAAAGATGTCTTCAGATCTTTTTGCATCTGTTTCCTCCACATGTTGTTATATGATGTCATTTATAATGTTGCCATTATGTATATGGCATTAACAGTAGCTTAAGTAAAGACAAGCAGAAGTATGGTATAGTTATGAAGTCATTTTACAACACTTCAGTTCTAAACTAAGTTTCATTACTACTAGAAATTTAAAAATGATTACAGAGAATTATCAGTTAAATATTATGATTATGATTATGATGATCCTGATTATCCTGACGACACATACAAATCATAACCAAAACCAAGCAGTGGTTAATTAACACATTTGATCACTATATGGGGATTTCTATTATATGATAATTGCTCTGAGGGCATCATGGTGGCTCGCCAAGTAGCATTGCCACCTAACAGTTTCAGGGTCCTTGGTTCAATCCTGAGCTCAGGTTACCACCTGTTTTGTCCAGGTTCTCTGGTTTCATTACACTGTCCAAAAACATGCTGGTAAGAAGATTAGCTTTGTAGGCAGTCCAGACTTCCCAGGACAGGCTCTGGATCCACTGACACCCTGACCAGGATAAAGCAATTATTACCCTTAATTATAATAATTATTACAAATAATTACCCTGATAGATCCATGCACATTCTGATAACTAGCCTTAGTACTGATGAACATCTGCAGTGTTTATACAAATCCTGATGTAGACAAGACAGACAATAAATTGCAAGTCATTCAATACTGGGCAGTTTGCCAGTTGTCATTATATGATTCTATGATTAATCATTTAGACAATGCACATGACCATGCATCAGTAATCCTGATTGTTAAACAAACACTTAATCCAGCAGTACAGAAATACTGAGTAGCCATTGTATGATACTGAATAATCATTACGTCACACTCTTAGAAGGTAAACCCTAAAGGGCTCTCCTGGTTGTCCCTCTGGGGGAACTCTTGAACATACTATGTAGGATTTCTATGTAGAAAACTAGAACTATCACCCACCCAGAGGACCCCTTTTTCCTATTGACGTGTAAGGGAAATTCCAGTAGAAAACTCTAAGATTGTAATGGTTCCAACCTTGTAAACATCTGACTGAGGAATTCAAACTGGCCATAACTGGAACTGGTAGCAACAGTAGGTACTCTAACAGCTGAATCCAACAGAAATGACTAGCAAACACTGTGGACTAAATATGTTTTTATGCTACTGAAGATTTTCAATTCAATATTATTTATATAGTGCTTTTAACAATGAACATTGTTAAAGAACAGGTGTGGTTTTTCAGAAAGGAATTTAGATTTAGATCCTTAATGAACAAGCCAGAGGTTTTTGGGAATAGGAGCATGATTACCATTTATAGGAAGTAAAAGTTACCAAAGTTGAACTTCTTCTGATGCAGGTGTGTAAAAAGTTTCCTTCTCCCTCTCCTCAGGTATCAGATCCACACGGGTCTCCAGCATTCAATCATCAGGTCCCGCCAGCCCAACTGTCTGCCTTTTGACATGGTCACCCTGCCACAACGCCTCCAGGAGGCTGGCTACTCCACGCACATGGTGGGTAAATGGCATCTGGGCTTCTACAAGCGTGACTGTCTCCCCACTCGTCGCGGTTTTCATACCTACTTTGGTTCGCTGACAGGCAGTGTGGACTACCACACGTACGACTCCTGTGATGGCCCAGGGAGGTGTGGCTACGATCTCCATGAAGGTGAGACAGTGGCATGGGGATATCGGGGAAAATACTCGACACATCTGTACACACGCAGAGTTCGGAAGATTCTGGCATCGCACAATCCATCTGGACAGCCTCTGTTTATTTTCCTGTCCTTCCAGGCTGTTCACACTCCCTTACAGTGTCCTAAGGAGTACATCTATCCATATCGTGGCATGGGGAATGTTAATCGGCGCAAATATGCAGGCATGGTCTCATCAGTGGATGAGGCAGTACACAACGTAACATATGCACTCCGGAAATATGGTTATTACCGCAACAGTGTGATTATCTTCTCTACAGATAATGGTGGCCAGCCTTTATTTGGAGGAAGTAATTGGCCACTCAGGGGCAGGAAGGGGACATATTGGGAAGGTGGCTTGCGTGCAGTTGGATTCGTCCACAGCCCACTTCTCAGGAGACGGCGGAAAGTCAGTAAGGCACTGGTTCACATCACTGATTGGTACCCAACACTGGTGCGCCTGGCAGGGGGAAATGTATCTCAAATGCATGAGCTAGATGGGTATGACATGTGGGACACGATCAGCGAGGGCAAGGAGTCCCCACGCTTTGAGATCCTACACAACATCGACCCACTGTATGTGCCTTCACGCCACGGCTCACTCCGGGGTGGATATGGCATCTGGAACACTGCTGTTCAGGCAGCAGTGCGAATGGGAGACTGGAAGCTGCTGACAGGAGAGCCGGGATATGGAGACTGGACGCCACCACAGGTGTTAGGAAACTTCCCAGGTGGCTGGTGGGATCTTGAGCGTCACGCCGAAGCCCGCAAATCACTATGGCTGTTCAACATCACAGCAGATCCGTATGAGCGCTACGACATGGCTGAACAGAGGCCTGATGTGGTAAAGCAGCTGTTGGCCAGGATAGCGTTTCATAATCGCACAGCTGTGCCTGTGCGCTACCCTGCTGAGGACCCAAGGGCAGATCCGAGTCTGAATGGAGGGGCATGGAGGCCCTGGGCCGGGGACAAGGAAGCAGACAGATGGCACCAAGTTTATCACAGAAGGAGGAATGACAAGAATAAGAAGCTGAGCAAAATGAGGTCGTTTTTCAAGAAACTGAACACAAAGATTATGTCTAATAGGATATGAGTGGTATACACGTGATTAATGTGATTTTCTTCATAACCTTCTGAAAACCTTTTGGAAAATTCAGATGAAAGTCTTTTGTTTAATTATGCATTACGAGCTTCTCATGTTTCACTGTATCTTATTACATATTCTACCTCTCCACTTTTTTCTCTACTCGTGTACATTATAAGGCCCTACACTCTTATAAGTGGGTTCTTCAGCTGTTCCTTCAGGGGAACCCTTAAACATTCTGTGTAGAATCCTACAACGGTGCTTTCCTTTTAGAAATGATTTGAAGGTGAGCCTTTTTAGGGGAGAAAACCCTTAATTATTCTAAAAACCCTTAAAAGACCGTTGAAGTGTTATGCATTCCTAGTACAACCTAAAAGAAAAGGCTGAGGAATTACTGAGGGATTCATGTAATGAATGAAGGAATGCATTTTTGTGGTGGTCTACTCTAGACAGTCACATATTTACAATGCTCCTGGACGCCTTTTAAAATCTTAACACTGTGGACTAAAAAAGACAAAAACAAAACATTGTTTACCTGGACCAGCTGCTTTTCATTTGTTTACATATACCTATTTTAAATGGAGTGTTTAAATCAGAATGATCAACTGCTGGCCAGACATCCTAGTATTTTGCATATGTGATGTGAGTGTTCTGCATGCGTTGATGGGTAAAATTTCTTATCTCCACTAAGAGACTTCCCTCTAGTGGACACATGGTGGTATAAACAAACGTGGATCTTGAGAGCTGCAAGAAATTTCTTACTTTTTAAAAAGTGATGTTTCATGGAAATCAATATAAAATACAAATAAATACAAACTAAATAAGTTTTAAAAGAGAAGGAAGCTTGTGGCTTTATTTAAGTTACTTTCTGAGTTTTGTACATATTTATTCCAGAGTTTATTTTTTTATCCTCTCCATATTGATTTATTTTGAATTTATTTATTCCTAAAGATGTTTTCATTTATTTATTCTATTTTAATTTTTATTTATTTAATTATTTTTTATTATTTATTTTAAATTCCTGTATTTATAGCAGCATTCCCATATTTTCTCTTCCTTTATATTCATATGATAATGGGAGTGCTTTTGGAACAGACGACACACTGATGGGGCGTTTCTTCAACGTCCCCTAGTGGACTCTGATAGTACTTCAGTGAGTCTTCAATATAGTCTTTTAACTACAAAATAAAAATTTATTTTCAACCAATTTCAGATATTAATAGC
Source organism: Noturus placidus (assembly GCA_022414735.1). NCBI lineage: Eukaryota > Metazoa > Chordata > Actinopteri > Siluriformes > Ictaluridae > Noturus > Noturus placidus. The sequence goes on from JAFFST010053931.1 coordinate 92,048, forward strand.
TAAAATGTATTAATAATTATTTCTCCAAAATATGTTAATCATTTTTTGATTCTGAAAGATTTCAGATTGTTTGCTGTGATGAGTTTTGAGTGGCATTTATCTCAAGCCAATGTTTTATATCAAGTTGAACAGTATCTTCTCTAATGGGTGTGAGGTCTTTAAGAAGGCACATTGTAGTTAATTATAACGTATAGTTATGGTCAGGACCCTGTTTCCCAAAAGTGACATAAAAAAAATAATAGTATCTTAACTGGCACAGAGTGGGAGTGCAGTGAAATGCCATTAAAGGATTCTGGACTTCTGGAAACTCAGCAGTAGTCCATTCAGGTTAGGGAGCTTTTGAGCCGTTCATATGGGCCACACATTGACGTATTTTTAATTTTTTTTTATAATTTTAGTGTTTTAGTAAAGGATGGCATTTACGAAGAGCTCAAATGTATGACTATCAAGCTGTTAGTGTGATTAATTAATAGAGCCGTTTCTGTCTACGGAAACTATCAATCGCTCAATAATGAGATACTGTGATACTGATATTTCACATCATAATTAAAATTTAAGAAACAATGAATACGTAAAATTAAATATTAGCCTATATACACGATTTTGTTTATCGTATTTATTGATGTATTTGAGTACTGTATTTATTATTGCTTTAGCAAATCTAACCCTATACTGTGTCAGTAATAAATGCATGCATTATTTTATTACAGTTTTTTTTTTTTACAATGGAGCAAAATAATAGCCCTGAGCTCATGAGGCATTTACAAAGCATAATGTTGTTTAAAATTAAACTCTGAAGCACATGTTTCAGCAACAGTATAATAAAAAAGCAGCAACCATGACTATCATAATATCAGTTCTACATATGCTTACATGTGAAAAAAAAAAAAAAAAAAAAAAAAACACTTTCTCTTTGCATTGAGTAGGAAAGTTGATAACTCAGTGGTTAAGATGTTGCACTACTAGCCAGAAGATTGTGAGCTCTTAATCAAGGCCCTTAACCCTCAACTTAATGAGATAAATGTCAGTCACACTGGATAAGGGCGTCAGCCAAGTGCCCTAAATTTAAATACAATACAGCAAAGTGACATAAGGTATCTTGTGACCTAATGAATAACAGATAGAAAAAGAGTAGATTTTACGGTGCCTTACTAAGTCACTGCTTATAGCAAGAAACAGAAAAAACGACTTAACTTTGCTTAACTGCATAAAAAGTAGTACCTAAATGATCAGATGGCTAATAATAAGGGGTTTATAACCAGTATAAAGAAAAACAACAACATCAGCAATACTCAATTATGGAGGGAAAATGGACAGATAGCCTAGTTGCTCTGGTGTACAAGGATACACTGTGTTTCCCTTGACTCTGAGCATGTACATGAATAATAATAATAATAATAATAATAATAATAATAATAATAATAATAATAATAATAATAATAACCATGTGATCAGAGTGAGAGTTCGTGAAGATTAGTTTGGCTGAAGTCAGCCTGCTATGCACGTGCAGCCCACGGCGATGCTCTCCACCACGGTGCGGTAACGCGGCACGCACTTCTTCTTCTTCTTGCGGGGACACTGCAGCCGCCGCACCGGGATCTTGGCGTAGATGAGCACGCTGGTCATTGAGCGGTCCTCCTGCATGGTGAATGGGTTAATGCAGCCCGCGCATGCGCACTTGGCCTCCGGTATGTCGACGGGGCTGCGATTCTCATCGTGATTGATCCTGAGGCAGTACAGGGTGGAGTATACAAATAACGACCCGTGTTACATTGTGATCTGAAGTTCATGCAAACTGATACAGGATGTATAACATACAAATCACGCACTTTTTTTTTGCTACACAAATATTTACATGTTCTAGAGTGCATCACTTTGCTTTATTTGTCTTCAGAGTTTTACAGTCATCACTGTAATGCTATATTTCTTCATCTCTCACTCCATTAATAACAGCTGAATGCAAACGTTTCTTGGCCAAAAAAAAATAAATAAAGGGTATTTAATTATCCTTCTAGCTTTAATATGTATCTTTCAGACGGAAGTGTGAATATAATTTACGTTTTAAAATGATTTAAATTACACAATTGGCCTGTAAGTAGGCTGAAAAGTCAAGTTTTAAAGCCACACTAGCTACATATGCACCTTTCTAGGTAAAAGATAGACACTAAAGGTACACAAAGCAGATTCACTTAAAGGTACCACCCCAGTTTAGAGCCTTTCTTCTGAGAGTGGACAAAAAAGAAAAAGAAACGAAGTTCAGAAAGAAATGTTAGTGTGTGTCGTGCAAATCCAACACATACGGCAAAATCAAAAATAGTTGCAGAAGAAAAAAGCCAAGGTTTTGTCAATAGACTCTACACCCCCCGCCCCCCATTAATAAATAAATAAATAAAATGGAGGCAGTTAATACGATTAATTTATTGCATTTTAACGCGGGTTTACATGTACAGTGAACATGTATTGTTTGTTGTAACTGTATTATTTCTGTGTATTATTTGTATTAGATAATATTTGCATTATATTCAGAAAGAAAGATGCACACTTATGAACTGATACCATGTTCCCACTCAATCAATAGCCTATAGTATCTAAATATTTTCTTAATACACTAAAGGAAAACTAACACGCCTAAATAGCTATAGTTATAATAATATATAATATATTATAACTAGATCATTACATTATAATATAATAATATCTATAATCTCTCTCTCTCTCTCTCTCTCTCTCTCTCTCTCTCTATA
>JAFFST010053931.1:96430-115181 GCA_022414735.1 Noturus placidus
GCAGTCTAAGTGGGTAAGAAATTTTGAATCATCACTACTTTGTGCCTTATTGTGCTCTCCTTGTCTACTTTGCCCCCTTTTTACTTAAATACGCCTTTTATTTCTTTTTCAGGAAGTTCTTAAGCCCTGTTGCCACAAAGCAAACAAATAGTACTTTGAAGGTCTATAGATGCACTCTGGGAACTCTCTCTCATAGAACATTGCTTGCCGCTATGGACATGAGGCATCCAAGGTTTTGTCTTTGATCCTCTTTTATTGGCATGTGCTTCTTTTCAATGGATCCTATTGAGATGACCAAAGAAAGAACACCTGTTTTTGAGGCAGGTTAGGGCAATTCATTAGCAAAGCCTCCCCTTCAAAAGAGCAGAGTTTTTAAGTGTGTTAAACACTTAGCTGTAAAAATAAATAAATAAATAAATAAATAATAATAATAATAATAAATTTCAAATTGGCCCAGTTATACAACTGGGAGAGCAACAAAATAGATAATATAGACTACTTATTCTTGTGAATAACAAAAGGAAACAGTCTACATATGCAACTTAATGTCCATAATATCCATTATTTGCAATGAATCTGTGGTGGATCTTACAGACAAAGGGGCTTCAAAACATAAAAGAAACAGCTTAAGGAACTACAAAAATGTTTGCAGTCGGAATGAACAGCAAAGCACACACACACGCACACACACGCACACACACACACACACACACACACACACACACACACACACACATCATGGTAAAAAAGTACACCCTCCATCAATTCTATGCTTTATTTATCAAGGTGTGAGGTGTGGTCCTCACCAGTTTCTATAAACAAACAAATAATCTTAGGTGACAACAAAAACACAACAGATTTCAATATGTAGTCATTAAAAAAGTAAAAGTAAACCATGTGGAAATAAACAAGTACACCATATAATTCAGAAACATGTAGAACCATCTTTAGCAACAATAACTTGAAGTAAACATTCATTGATGTTTCAGGGCATTTGTTAGCACGTTCTCTTCACACCTCCAGGGTTGGGGGTTCGATTCTTGCCATGGCTCTGTGTATACGAAGTTTGCATGTTCTCCCTGTGCTTCGGGGATTTCCTCCGGGTACTCTGGTTCCCTCCCTGGTCCAAAGATATGTGATGTTGGCTGATTGGCATGTTCAAAAAAGTATCCATAGTGTATGAATGTGTGTGTGAATATATATGAGATTGTGCACTGCAATGGATTGGCACCCCATCCAGGGTGTCCCCCGCCTTGTGCCCCATGCCCACTGCCCCCTGTGATAGGCTCCAGGTTCCCTGCAACTCAGTAAGAAGAAGCAGTACAGAAAATGGATGGATGGATTGTTATATACGTTTGTGAGGACCACACAATTGTTATTATATATACACTGTGGCTGTGGCTCAGTCGGTAGAGCGGGTTGTCCACTAATACACTAATCGTGGGGTTGGCGGTTCGAATCCCGGCCCGGGTGATCACATGCCAAAGTGTCCTTGGGCAAGACACTGAACCCTAAGTTGCCCCCAATGGCAAGCTAGCACCTTGCATGGCAGCTCTGCTACCATTGGTGTGTGAGTGTGCTCTCATTTGTATGTCGCTTGTAAATGTAAATGTAAAAATGATATTTCTGTAAAGCTGCTTTGAGACAATGTCCATTGTAAAAAGCGCTATACAAATTGATTAATTTAATTAAATTAAATTATTTAGGCCCTGATAATGAAAAACATAGAATTGAAGGAGGGTATAATAAGACTGTATAATAAGGCCAATTCGTATGTTTTTGCTACACACCAAAGACATTTGGGTTTGAGATCAAAAGATGAATACGAGATGATAGATCTGAATTTCAGTTTCCATTTCCTGATATTTACATCTAGATGTGTTAAACAACTTGGAACATGGCACTTGTTGTTTGAACCCACCTATTTTTTGAGTTTTGGAACATGCAACAGCTGTTTGTTGTGCCTTGTTAGATTGATTGTTTAAACAATTAATAGCCCTGAATGTCTACTCTTAGTTTTACCATTAGGTTTCCCCTGTGAAGACTGCATTTGTATTTAAAAAATGTTAAACCAACATGTCTTTTGTCTGCTAATTTACATAGAAATGCATCCCAATCTAATTGGAAGGAACTTCATCATGCAGCAAGATAATGACCCCAAAAGCACTGCCAATTTAACAAAGGACTTTTCGGGGGCGAGGGTGCGGGGCGGGGCGGGGGGGGGGGGGTTGTTAAAATATTTACTATATTTTACAACTATCTGTTACTATACTTTGCTCACCTAAAAATTGGGTGGTCTCTCACCAGAGGTGCTATGTTCTATGTTTTTTTATCTATTACTATCAGAGGAGACTGAATATATAATATTAAGAATATATATAATCCTTAGAAAATTTGCTTAGTTTTTGTACATTAGAAAGATTTTTTATCGAACTAGGCTACTGACATATGTAACTATTATAAGCAAAACATCCTTAATTTTCTTTTTTGATTAACACCACTGACAAATGTATTCACTTGTACTGCAGTAGGAAAAATCTTTAACTGCAAAAAGATTTTTGTCCATAGCTATCCTTCCCCCCACCCCTTTCATGTACATACATGGAACCCACCTGGAAACCCAATAGCTTTATTTATTTCTCATAAAACAAAAGAATCAGGCTCCAATCTAGTCTCCATTGAAATTGAACCTTGTGTTTGAGGTTTGTTCTCTTTGTGGTTTGAGAGCAGAGTGTCTTTTGACAGGTTTTTCAAAAACACTAGAAAGAGACATCTTATACCTTCTCACCACCTGAGTCTTTTTTTATTGACTTGGAGTACACACATCCGCTCCCTTCACGTGTTCAATTGTTTTAAGTGTCTCATATTTCTACCATAATAGTGGAAGTTGGTTCCGAATTTTAGATTTATGAAAGGCAACATTATTTCATTCAGCTGTCTGATTTCTGAAAGGCAACCTTTTTGTATTTCACATAATTTATGAGGGCAGGCGAAAGAACAGGATACACTAGGAGAAGACAAACTTTAAAATTGATCAAAAGCTGTATTGTCTGCTCAAATAAATGTACATCTTAAGACCGGAATACTTTACACTTCTAAGATCATTATCACACGAGCCTTGATTTTGTCAATGTTTACACTTCATTTGGAATGTGCTAATATTTTTTATATTGTATTACAAAATATACAAAAACAGTACAGTTCATTTTGGCTTTGAAATGTTTATCTGTGGACAATGTGTATATTGGTTATATGTAATGCTTGCTTTAAATTAATTAATTAAATAAAATGATTATGATTTTTAAATATGTTTTTTTAATGGTTAATGGTATTTTAAAGACACGTTACCTCAATGCCTGTGATGTTCTATAAGATAGATTTTATAATCATATAAAATAACTGTGAGATCAAATTCACACACACACACACACACACACACACACACACACACACACACACACACACACACACAGAGAGACACACACAAATAATAATACACTAAGGGTAGGGCCATGAAAGGATGCACATGGTCAGCAACAATACTCAAATTGGCTTTAGCATACAAGCAATGATTGATTGGCATTAACAGGCTCAAAGTGTGCCAAGAAATCATTCCGTGTACCATTACACCACCTCCACCAGTCTGGACTGTTAACACAAGCCAGATTGGGTCAGGATTCAATTCAGGCTACGTTTTTCCAGTCTTCAGCTGCCCAATTTTGGTGAGCCTGTACCTACTGCAGCCTCAGCTTTTGGTTTCTGGCTGACAGAAGTCAAATCCAACATGGTTTACTGTTGTAGCCCATCCTCAAGTGTCGACATGTGCATTCTGAGATGCTTTTACAATTGGACAGAGTGGATATCTGAATTACTGCAGTCTTTCTGTCAGCTCAACAATCAGCACCAACAATCAAGATCACTAAGATCACATTTTCTTCATACTGATGGTTGAGGTGAACATCTGCATCTGCATGCTTTTATGTACACATTTTATGTATATGTAATGTGCATGTTCATATATATATATATATATATATATATATATATATATATATATATATACAGTATATATATATATATATATATATAGTCAGTAAGTAGTTGTGTATATAGTTGTGATTGTATAGCTAACTAACATGTGATTAGCTTTGCAGGAAAATCCTCAAGTTAATCAGTAAGAGCCTTCACCTAACACAATTATAACCTTGCCTTATAATTCTGAAATGATCTATCATCTATCATTAGTCACATTTTATATACTGTAGTTTACAAATCCACGGTAGTTACATTCACAGTCACCACGAGGAAGAGCAATTTCAAATCCCGTGAATGAATGTTCTCGCGATATCTGCGGCACGACTAATTCGGGCGGAAGTAGTTTTACAGCCTCTTTTCCGGCGGCCATAGCGGGATAATCGGTAGGGTAAGCAATGATGGAAAATCTGTATAACTTCTATCTGTGTCCATCCGCATCACTTTAGTGTGTGAAAGGTTTAAATCTCCATTCGCTGATATAGAACCTTACAAATGTTCATAAGACGGTGATATTTGTGAATAAAGTCACTGCAGATTCCCAGTTTATGTGCCGAAAGGCCGAGCTAGCATACTGCTACCTAGCATTTCATACACCGCTCTGTATGATTAAAAATGTCCAGACGTTTGAACTCTTATGAGAGCCCTGGTTATGTTTACAGCGTATATATTTATTAAGGTTAAATGTATGTGTGTGTGTGTGGAGCGGGGTAAACTTTTGAATCATTTCTGCTCTGCGTTGTAGCTTGTGGCTTATTCACGTTTCCAAGTTAAGGCAGTCATGAATGGTCTTGTAATGCGGCACTGTTTGTAGGTGTCCAATAAAGTAAAGCACTTATTTATGGCACTAATGTCTTCATTTACAAGAAGACAGATTTAAGAGTCATGATAACTGAAGTCGTGTTTATTGTGCCAAAGGAAACGGTTGTGTAGTTTGTGTTGTGTATGTTTACCCTTTAAATGTTGGCCGGCAATTAATAATAATAATAATAATGATCAATTTGTATAGCGCTTTTTACAATGGTACATTGTCTCAAAGCAGCTTTACAGAAATATCATTTTTACATTTACAAGCGACTTACTAATGAGAGCACATTCACACACCAATGGTAGCAGAGCTGCCATGCAAGGTGCTAGCTTGCCATTGGGGGCAATTTAGGGTTCAGTGTCTTGCCCAAGGACACTTCGGCATGGGATCACCCGGGCCGGGATTCGAACCACCAACCCCACGGTTAGTGGATTAGTGGACAACCCGCTCTACCGACTGAGCCACAGAGCCCTGTTGTACAGTTTTTTTTTTAGTGTGTGCATGGATTAATCGGTGTATTATCACCAGGCCGTGTTGTGCTCGCTGTTTATGGGCTGACTTGTCATCTTTTTTCTTTTCCACAGCCATCATGAAGCTCAATGGGTTTGTGACCTCCTCCCGCCGTAAGAACCGCAAGAGGCACTTCAATGCCCCATCACACATCCGCAGAAAGATAATGTCTTCACCTCTGTCCAAAGAGCTCCGCCAGAAATACAATGTAAGGTCCATGCCCATCCGGAAGGACGATGAGGTCCAGGTAAGACTGTTATCATAGTGGGATTTAATCCTACTGTCTTAAGTTTGTATTGATAAATTGTAAATGGCGCACTTATATAGCGCTTTTATCCAAAGCACTTTACACTGTGTCTCAGTCACACAAACACACTAATGGTAGCAGAGCTGCCATGAAATGTGCTAATTTGCCATCGGGAGCAATTTGGGGTTCAGTGTCTTGCCCAAGGACACTTCAGCATGTGGAGTCATGTGGGCCGGGAATCGAACCGCCAACCCTACGATTAGTGGACGCCCCGCTCTACCACCTGACCCACAGCCGCCCATATTGATGTGCCTGATTTTGTATTCAGTATGTTTACATGGACAACAATAATCAGATATTAAGAAACTCCCATGTAAACAGCAATTATTTATTACCTTAATCTGACTAAAGTCATACTTGAAGTAAACAAATCTAATTAAGACATGTGGAATATTCCTATTTTGGTCACATTATCGAAGTGCATTACAGACATGTACACACCTTAATCACACTATTAAAGTGGTGTGGGAGTTTTCACCGCATTTTTACAGGACACGATCACACACTGCAGTACTCAACTGTTTAACCGTAAACAAGATAGCACGACTGCGTCCGAAACCTATACATGTATTTCAGCTACTATATTGTAGGTAAGTATGGGGTTTCAGACGCAACCCAACTTCAAGCAATTGTCTATTTGCATGTATAGCATGACAAATAATTAACTGCACTTGAAACTTTCGGAAAATTTTAAATGAAACACCCAAAACTGTATACGGTACCATAACGAAGACCAACTGTGTTGAGGCGTGAATTTCTGGAGAGAACGTCAGATGGCGTGGGGACATAATGACGTGTGCAGTTAATCAATCTCTGTTCTATAACATGTTAAATGGGAGCATGAAAGGAATATCCAAAAAACAACTCCTGTAAACACCTTAACCACAATATTGTCTTATTCAGAATAAGGTCAATAATTGGATTATTTTGCTGTCCATGTAAACGTATTGATTGGTTTGCCAGAAATAATTCTTTCAGCATGCTTAAAGATTGGTGGTCTTTGAATGCGTTATTTTATGGCTGCTTACTGATGGCCGTTTTAGCGCCATTAGTTATATTTCTGTTTATCTCGATAATCCCCATTTTTTACACAAGCCCAGGTCGCTCTGATTGATGTAGGCAGAAAGGTAATTTTCTTTAATTACAGGTCATCATTAGGAGATCTTCATCATGTAATCTGGCATTGAGAACATGTTGTCTGTCACACAGTCTTATAGTATTTGTCCAAGATTTTATTGTGACCATGTTATGTGGTGTGACAAACTGGAATGACCTCAATCTTCTAAAAACATGTTAAATCTGTGTCTATCAGCTGCGGCCATTGAACAAACTGTTAAGTAACTTAATGTCTTGCATAGGACACGCTCTATCTTTGACGTCTCTTTAGTGGAATTCAAGTTGACCTGATGTTTCGATATAGTAATGTCTAATGTACAGGCTGTCCCAAAAGTCTCCATACATGGTGCACTATGTTTGCCAGCATCACGTCGTTGTACCTTCGTCAGTGGATGTCTGTGGATGTGTGCTTCTCGGTTGGTCCACAGCATTTCCAGTCTTTATGAATTTGTTAATAAGTTTGGCAGCAGTGTCGTGTGTGTGTGTGATGTGCTCGCCATGTTTCCTGTTAAAGTACATCACAACCCTGCTACAGCTTCCCAATCCAGCCATGAGAATAATTTCAATATATTCTTCTTTTGACAAAGGCGTTCTTAAAGGCTTAAAAGTGTTTGTTTCCCGTTCGTGGAGACTTTCAGGACGCACTGTAGTATATTTACGGGCAACAATTCAGTAGAAATTTCACACTAAACACTGATATAGACTCGGATTGTTGTATTTATCGTGTACTAGACAACTGTATTGATGTTTAACATCCCTGTTTTTGAACAGGTGGTCCGTGGACACTATAAAGGCCAGCAGATTGGCAAAGTTGTCCAGGTATACAGGAAGAAATACGTCATCTACATTGAGCGTGTGCAGCGTGAGAAGGCCAATGGAACCACCGTTCATGTGGGCATCCACCCTAGCAAGGTATGTTATTTTGAACTGTGCATTTGACTGTCTTTAAAGACCTAAAAGATGTTTATGCAATAGTTTTGAATATTGAGCTGATATTTGGATAGCGTTTATAAACATCAATGCATTCAAGATGCAATTAAAACACAAATGTGATCATCTCTTTGCTATTGTTATACAAAGTGTAAGTACTTTCTGTCCAAGTCCTGTTTAATAAAGAAAGCCACTCCCAAAGCATTGTCATTAGGCATGTGGCTTTAAACCGGGGTTTTTATTTATTTATTTTTAAACTACACATATGCAAGATGACAATTGTGCATATCCTGCATTTATTTGTCGTGTCAATTGTACATGTCCCAAAGAATGATCACAATGTGTGTGGTGCAGTGCCTGCGGTGCAGTGCCTGCTCAAACAAACAGGGGTCTATATGAAGCTGTCTGACGGGTTCGACATCAGCAGACTGAATAAACCAGCGCTGTGTCTCAAATCACATACATTTATAAGATTCTAGACTGTTTTTGAGCATAAACACTAACCAATGTCACTATAAAGTCTTACTGTTTGAATTGCAAAACCTTTCATTTAGCTTAACTTGCCAGACGTCTGGTTTTGTGTTATCTTGTGGATGTTCTACATTTGCATAAGTGCTTCTAGTTATTTACAAATGTAAGCGTACAGTATGTAATTTGGGACAGGACTTATGATGATGGCAAAAAGAAAAAACAGGACACGAACAGAGCTTGTCTGTGTCTAACCTTTCCAAGTTGTCATGAGATTGGGATTAGGAATATTTAATGCTGTGGACAAGCGGTAAATATTTTGCATAGAACCTGGTAACTAGGAACAAGACAAGTGCTAATGTTATGAGTCGATTTTTATATTGCACATGTCTGAGCAATCAGATTTTATCTAACCAGAGATTCATTTAACTACGACCATAAATGCTTGTTATTAAAGGATACAAGCCAAACACAATAAGCATGATAATTCAGTAGGTACTGTAAATACCAGGAGGTATTTACGCTGTGGGTAAGGAGGCCAGGCGAGCCCTCCACACCAAATGAGACTACTTTGTGAATTCAGAACACAAACGTTAAGTGAAGTTGTAAATGTAAGTGACCCTGAGAGCACAGCTTTACTCTGCACCCCTGTCTTGTTTGTGGTGTGATCCGTAGTATGATTTTAGCTCTTGTTGGTCCATTCACACCTGAATTGTCAAAGATGTTTATGCATCAGGTGATGTACTTGCTCCCTGTTTTCTGAGGCACAAATTATCCGAAATGCTCTTGACACTGGTCACCAATCCTGTTCCTTGAGATCTACCTTTCTGCAGGTTTCATCTTTAACCAAAAGCTAACACCTGTTTTAGCAGATCAAGAACTTCTCAAGGCAGTGATTAGATGGTCAGGTGGGCACGATTGTGGTCTGAGATGAAGTCTTCACAATGTTAGATCTCCAGGTGCAGAGTTGGTCACCACTGCTCTAAGTTGATTTGTAATTTGATTATGACCAAAGGGTGCATCAAGCAATCGCCTCAAGATCACTATGGGAATGTTTTACAAAAAAGTTTGATACAACTCTCAGAATTAAAGATCAATTTGAAGATCTTGAAAATTTTTATCTGAGGCTGCAGGCTATTTCTGGTACTTGAATATCATTCTGCACAAAAAATATAATAACGTGACACAACCAGTCCTGATTGAATGAAAAAGAAATTGTCTTTAATGCCCTGAGCAGCATTGTCTCACTCCGCTCTTCATTCTTGTGGCTCATGGAGTTTGCTATATTTTTCAAAGTTGGTCATTTAAAATGAACAAAGTATTGTATGGATGGGCCACATGTGATTTAAAATGCGTGCTTATAGCATGCAGTGCTTTTGAATGTGCCTGTTTCTGAAATGGGGCCAATATTGTGGTGATCATGTGCCAGCAATTGTCTAGCAAGTAAACTTGATGGTTTTTTGAATGTCGTGAAGTAAAGATCTACATGTTGTTTGCTTTACTTTGTCATACTACAGAAGCTGTTACATTGCCACAAATGTTTATTCAATGTTTTTATATACTGCAGCAGTTTCTTAGCAACACACTTTCTTTTATTCATTGTTACTTTTGGCTAGGAAGGTTATGCCAGGCTTTCAATTTAATTTCTGAATACCAGAGTAGCATTTGTGTTGAACTCTTGATGTCAGTCCTACAATGTTCTTATAGAAACCTTGTTTTAATCCTTAATGTTGAGCTTCTCATATTCCACTGGCATACACTGTGTTGCATTATTATATTTATAACTGAAGATTTTTTTTACTTTGAGACCTTTTGGGGTTGGTAGATTTACTGGTTTGGGTGAAGTCAGAAAGCCAGGTCAATGCAAAGCACCTACACATCTTGATTAAATGACCTATTTTCTTATGACTTAGACGGATTGCTTGTTTCTGTATTTAGTACAAGTGTAAATTTGCCCCACTTTTTTTCTTTTTGAACAGGTTGTGATCACCAGGCTTAAGCTGGACAAGGATCGCAAAAAGATCCTGGAGCGCAAAGCCAAGTCACGGCAAGAGATCAAGGACAAGGGCAAATACAAGGAGGAGACCATTGAGAAAATGCAAGAGTGAACTTTACCTATTTGCTAACAATAAAAGTCCATGAAAAAAGATTGCACTGTGTTGGGTCTTTTTGTGGCTGTTGTGTGGGGGAATTGATTAGAATTATAGAGCCTTCAGCAATACATATATTGTATATGCACAGCACAATCAAATTATTTTCTTTGCAAATCTATCTTGGTGGTAGCTGGGATCAGAGAATAATCCATGGTACATTGTCCTGGAGCAGTTGAGATTTAAGGGCCAACAGTGGTGCTGAGATTTTAACTCATGACCAGTCCCTACCTCAGATGCTGAATCACTGAGCTAGCACTGCCTGATCTACTGGAATGGAAGAAACCCAGATTGGGTGGAGTTTGCTGCTATTGATACCGCTTTACATAATTTCTTCATCTGTGAATTGGGAAAGGGGAAGTTTCAATTTTGAGTTAAAGAAGTAGTCTCTGCTGAACAGTCAGTAGTGATTAGGGTTGAGAATCCTGCTTCTTCATTACATCAGATCATTTGGCTAAGCTGGATCCCCAAAAGACCTAATTAACGACATGCTAATATTTTACATTTTTTTTTCCCAAAAACAATTGAAGTGTTAAATCAGCAGGACACAAATGTGGATGGACAATACAGTAAGCATTTGGTGCATTATAGTTGTGATTTTTGTGCTTGATTAAGATGATTTGTTGTTCAGATTTCTGATAATTGATCACCTCCCCTAATTCAGTGGTTCCCAAACTTTTCCAGGGCAAGGTCCCCAAATGGCATTAACATGTGATCGAGGCCCCCCTTTTGCAATATGTCTTTAAAACACATTAAAAATACAGACTTCTGAATATATCCCCCTTTTTAATTTACATCTTTACATTATAATAATTACATCTTTACATTACATTGTGTGTGTGTCTGAGAGTGAGTATTTATTTTTTCACACCAAGTTGTTGAGGCGCCCCCTGGCGGCCCCCACTTTGAAAACCACTGCCCTAATTCACTTGATTATATACAGGACATTTTCACCCAGCAGCTGCACAGTGTATCCTCTCTGTCTCACTGCCTAATACACACAGCTGAGAGGCAAACACCTCACTAGTCACTTTAATGGGCAGCTCAGGTGGTGAAAATAGGTTTCAGTGGAAGAATTGTGATTAAATTACACTGCAAGAGCAACGGCATTGCTACAAAGAAACAAAATCGAGCTCTAATAGATATGGCTCCTACGCAAATGACACGACTCAAAGAGCCAATTACTGTTAAATGTACATTGTATAATTAAATCTTTAGGAGCCTATGAAAATTTTTTGTTTAAATTCGTATATTATTTTTATTCTTATTTATGTGTTAAAATGTAACATTTTCCATGTGATGTAACATGTGATGACGTAGGCTTGACCTATGACATTTAGGTATTTTGTTCATGCAGCTTGCAAACAGGGGAGCTTGGGGCCGCTGAACAGCGCCATGTTCAGCAATTGTAGTTTACCCCCTGTCTTGATTCGTTTTTCTACATTCTTACGATTGTTTTCAATAAAGAAATGAAGTCTTCGAAACTCGAGTCTACTGGGATTCCTCCGGGAAGTAAAGGGTCACAGCAATATATCTGGGTAACATGAAGACATAACCTAAATATGTCAGAAGGGCCCCACATCTAGGTTCTAGTTTTGCCTCTGACTCCTCCGCGAATAACAAATCGCTCGGCTCGAAGAGCCGACTCCTCCACAAACAACACCTCACTCATAGAGCGGACTCCTCCACAAACGACACACCACTCAAAGAGCCGACTCCTCCACAAACCACACATCATTCAAAGAGCGTACTCCTCCACAAACGACACATCACTCAAAGAGCCGACTCCTCCACAAACGACACATCACTCAAAGAGCCGACTCCTCCTCAAACCACACATCATTCAAAGAGCGTACTCCTCCACAAACGACACACCACTCAAAGAGCCGACTACTCCACAAACGACACATCACTCAAAGAGCCGACTCCTCCGCGAACGACACATCACTCAAAGAGCCGACTCCTCCTCAAACCACACATCATTCAAAGAGCGTACTCCTCCACAAACGACACACCACTCAAAGAGCCGACTACTCCACAAACGACACATCACTCAAAGAGCCGACTCCTCCGCGAACGACACATCACTCAAAGAGCCGACTCCTCCTCAAACCACACATCATTCAAAGAGCGTACTCCTCCACAAACGACACACCACTCAAAGAGCCGACTACTCCACAAACGACACATCACTCTAAGAGCCGACTCCTCCGCGAACGACACATCACTCAAAGAGCCGACTCCTCCTCAAACGTCACATCACCGGTGGCAACAGTTCCAACGGACCGCAGTAATAACAACTTGCGAGATAAACCTTACTGGTGCTCCTGGTCAAATACAATTAGATTCCCTACAACACAGATGTGAAAAAAACAATCAAACAAACCATAAAGTGAAATATACAAAAGATAAGAGATGTGTAATAAAGAAGTTGCTCCGCCTCCCAGTTGTTGACGGTCACATGACCGGCACTTGGCGCTGTTGTGAAGTTTGTGGAAGTTGGTGAGACCTGCTTCAGCTTCTTCCATTAAAGCTGTCCTGTATTTTTTGTTTCAAAAGAAAACAATGGCGGAGATGTCTTTCGTGATCTCAGTAAGCGTAATGACTGTGTTTTGGGGTATTATTGGAGGAGTCGTGCCGTGTTTTATTCCTAAAGGACCGAATCGGGGGTGAGTTGATTTTAGCATCGGAGCTAATAAACTGGCTGGGAGTTAGAAATGCAAGTTATAGCTAAGTTATTGCATTTAATTTCAACATGTATCATGTATAACTAATCACTAATGTACTTGATAACTTCTCTCAATTTGCTACATAAAATATTTGACATAGTTATCTGTTTAAACTTAATTGTGAACAGCAAACTTGGCAGGGAGTCACGTGACGAGACTGTGTGTCAGTTTTCCACTGGTAGTTCATAAATACAGAAGTAAGGGGATAACAATAAATCTGTAATTGTGTTAAGAAATGATCTGATTGTTGATGATATTATTAACTAATCCTTTAAATAATTTATGCTGAGAACGAATGTTAACAAGTGTTAAAAAAAAGCTTTAGGGGAAAGATTAATCATCGAGTCTCCTTCCTTAAAGATCCAGCTGTGCATCAGGAATCACGTGACAGTCAAATGACCTGAGAAATCAGCTTCAGCATGGTTATATAATAAATATTTCAATTAAAAACGGATCATTTTTTCATTTCTTACATTTTGGTTTAATATATTTTTTTCTACAGAGTTATTGTGGTGATGCTGGTGCTAACTGCAGTTTGCTGCTACCTCTTGTGAGTATAATCTTCAGTAATACTGCTACTAATAATAACAGCCTTCAGTAATGTCCATGTCCCTTAAACTACAGGATGTCCCAATAGTCTCCATACACAGGGGACTACAGTATGTCTGACAGCTCCACGTTAGTGGATTTCCGTGGACGTCCACAACACTTCCAGTCTTTCTGAATTTGTTAATAATTTTGGCAGCAGTGTCGTGTGTGTGTGTGTGTGTGTGTGTGTGTGTGTATGTGTGATGTGCTCGCCATGTTTCCTGTTAAAGTCCATCACAACCTTGCTACAGCTTCCTGATCTGGCCATGAGAATAATTTCAATACATTCTTTTGTCAAAGATTCTTCAACTAAATATTCTTCAACTAAATATGAAATTAAATGTGAAACATTTTGGAAGACTTTTTGCTAAAAAGTGTTTTCTCTGTGTATGGAGACTTTTTCGGACAAACACTGTTTTCATACTCTTTCTTTCTTTATGTTCGTGGTCGGCTGAAAGTCAGACATAGCCTTTGGGTAATGGCCTTTCCATTAGTATTGATTACGCTAAAAAGCACAGGCATGTCAATATAGCAGTCACAGAAAACTGACTGTTCATCCCAGGTCAGGGATTAGTTTATGGTTCTGTATGAGGTCATGTAGTGGATAATAACACAGTTATTATTATTTTAATTCTTATCATTGTAATTATTCTTCTTATTATTATAATTATTGATCATAATCATATTGAATTGTATTGCACTTTGAGTCCAAAGTTGAAAAATATTAAGGTATTTACATTTATTCATTTAGCAGACGCTTTTAAAGCGACTTACAAATGAGAGCACACTCACACACCAATGGTAGCAGAGCTGCCATGCAACGTGCTAGCTTGCCATTGGGGGCAACTTAGGGTTCAGTGTCTTGCCCAAGGACACTTCGGCATGGGATCACCCGGGCCGGGATTCAAACCACCAACCCTACGATTAGTGGACAACCCGCTCTACCGACTAGATTTTACCGATTTAAAATGAAGGACAGTCTGCAATTGTTATTTGTTATATAACAATACTAATGATTATTTGTATAGTAGTTTTAAATAGTTTAAAAATAATTTACCTAGAAAATATTATTTATAATTGGGCACTTAAAAATAATTATGAATAAATATGAATTGTCAGTTAGTGCCTGGGAAATCAAATCATCTAAATCATAAACAAAGTAACTACAATACTATATCAGGTTTACATCATGAGATCTAGGCAAACAAATGATGGCAAAACTACAAATAGTAAATTTTTACTGCGTATTTAAGCTTTATATTATCCTCACTATAAATCTCTTAC
This sequence comes from Noturus placidus, assembly GCA_022414735.1. Taxonomy (NCBI): domain Eukaryota; kingdom Metazoa; phylum Chordata; class Actinopteri; order Siluriformes; family Ictaluridae; genus Noturus; species Noturus placidus. The sequence continues at coordinate 111,353 of JAFFST010053931.1, forward strand.
AAGGTTAAAGGGCAATTAATAAAACAGCTTCAGGCTGCTTTGCGAGTGAACTTTGGGATTAAGAGTAGAAATGCTTCAGGTGGTCAGTGTAATGTGTGAAGACAAACCGTTTAGAGCTTTTAGAGCATAATCCTGACAGAAATATTTACCCCCCATTAGAAGAAGAGTACTGTTTTGTATAATTACAGGAACCACATGGGGGCAGCACATACAGTTTATACCCTGGTTCCTCATCAGTGGGATTTCCCAGATTAACACAATTTATCAGCAGACTCTTTCACACATACTTCTATGAGGTGTGTCTATTCTGTGCAAGTGTAGCAACATACAGGATGTTTGTCATTTTAAATGACCTGTTCTTGAGGAGGTGATGTATTTGTTTTGTCTTCACACTTGCTCATTGTTTAGCTGGCTGATTGCTATTCTGGCCCAGCTGAACCCACTGCTTGGGCCGACACTCAGCAACGACACCATATGGTACCTCTATTATCACTGGGAGTAATTCACAATCATACTCTCCTTGTATGTCAGGTAAGCATGCGATCACGTCTTACTACCTATTTCAGGTTACACTAATAACTGGTGTGAATTGTTAAATAAACAGTTAATCATGTCTTATAAAAAATTTTCTTTGCAGATGTGTTTATAGATGGCCAAGAGTTCACTTCACTTTCTCACAAAGGGAAGAAGAAATCCATACAGTGCCTGCGTGTGTGGTGTAAGACATGATGTATAGTTTCGCTTGGTCATCTTTTGTGGGAAATAATGAACAAATTGAACGTGTGTTTTTTGTTTTGTATTTCTGTCCATTGCCAAAACGATGTCCTTTTATTTGGAGTATATTTACTCTGTGACTCTGTTAATGCATTTCCTTTGTCCTTTTGTATTAATGTAACTAAAACCATGGAATACAGATCTGTAGCTGATGTCACTTATTAAATTTTTTTTCCATCAGAGTTTATTTAAAAGATCAAACAAATTGTTCTTAAACGCATTAGCAGATATCTAGAATAACTGTGTAGGACAACTTGATGTTTTAAAATGACCAGACCTATTAAATTCACAAAAATATCACATCATGTCATGACACGTTTACACAATGTAATGTATTACATGTAGTTTTTTTTTTTTGTTGCAAGAGCTGTAATAAAATGTCTGAAAAATATAATTCAGTGGTGCTTTAAATTCTTATTTTGTAAAATTCTTGCAGTTCAAAAGATTCACTGCATAATTGATCACCAAATCGTTCGCTTCCAAAGTAACGGTAACTAAAGAAATTCTGTTAGAGAAGTCTGTTGTGATACTGCAACGTCTTAAAAAAGTGTGACAATGTATCCTGAGATATATAATATATGATAATGTGTGCATATATATATATATATATATATATATATATATATATATATATATATATATATGAGAGAGAGAGAGAGCCCGTTCCTACATCAAACTCTGATAATGTCTACAACTTTCTCCTCAGTCACAGACGTTTGACTGTAAACGCAATATTTTTTTCTGCACTGGATGCCGGACAGTAAGCAGCCCCTGAGACCTGCTCATCATGAAGTGTCTTTAGGGATTCTGGGCCGGGAGTGTGTACATTCACACTCTTCTTTGTGCACACGTCCACTCGAAGGGCTGCTGCTGGGTGTCTCCTCTTTGGCTTGGCACACTGGGCAGCAGGCTGTAAGCCCTTTCTGCCTGCAAGAAGTACAGGATAAAACAAGCTGGCAGCAGAAATCAGTAGAGCAGAGCTGATACTGATCCCATGAAGTCCCGCAGTACCTACAATCTGTAGGAACAGATGGACTACAGTCAGTAATTGTGGAACTAAAAAAGTGCACCTATATGGGTAATTAAACAGCTGTGAGGGAGATAACAAGGTCAGTGTTTCTAATAAAGTGGCACTGCAGTTTATGTGTGTGAAACTTCTGTGTAAGGAAGAGATCCAATATGCACTTGTTCTACGATACCTGAAATGACGTCATTGTTGAATGAGATTGAATATCGCTCATCAAAGACAAAAAGTTTGCCGCGGTAGAAACCATCAGGAAACTGCTCCAGATACTTGTGAATGCCACCCTTCAGCTGGTACACTTCTTTACATACGTTCTGCACAAACACACCTCAGTTATTAACGGAGAATTAGAAGACACACTTCTTTACATACGTTCTGCACAAACACACCTCAGTTATTAACGGAGAATTAGAAGACACACTTCTTTACAGAATTAGAAGACACACACGTGCATCTTTTCCTGGATCTTTTCATTAAAACTCACTTTTGAACGGAGATATGCGGACCCTCGTTCACACCGTATGCCCCCGGTGCAGTACATCAGCACCTTCTTATTGTGAAAAAGACCCAGGTTCTTCTCCACGTAGTCAGGGAAGTAGCTGAATTTGCGAATATCTGGTGCCAAGCAATTTTTAAAGTGACCCTAAAAAAATTAAATAAAAGTAGTTCAGGATCGACTCTGACTCTTTTGATTCCATGTAACAACTTTTCTTCTATTGATGGAAATGACTTTACTCAAGAGGCTTACTATTTTACTCTCATAGAAGTTTCTACAGTCCAGCAGAATTGTATCACTGTTCGAGGAACCAGCTTTGAGCAGAGATTGCACCTCTTTGTGGAATTCCTCAGGCTCCAAATGTGTTCCTATATGGCAAAGAATACCACTCATGAAGATGCCTTGCATAGGTATTCACCCCCTTGAAACTGTTCACATTTTGTAATGTTTATATTATATATAAACAACAATCATATATATATACACACACACAGACTGTATTTTCTGCACTATAAGGCGCACCTAAAAGCCTTAAATTTTCTCAAAAATCGTCCGTGCGCCTAATAATCCGGTGCGCCTTATGTGTGGACCGAGTTCCAAAATCTGTAAAAATGTTGTGCGACTTTGGTAAGCACTCCGCTTGATTGACTGTCGGACCATTTCCCGCTGACACAGGGATGTAATACGTACACTACGTATGCTGGCAGCGATAAACCAATCAGAGAACATTACGTAATACGTATTGTACGTACGCTTACCTCCGCCACGCCTCCGGTAGGTATACTAACACTATGCTGCAAAACAACATTTGTTGAATAAAGTTCAACTTAACTCACTGTTTTGCTTCCGTTACCTTTTTTTTGTAGACCGTTGTCACAAAGTTGGAGGCAATAAGTAAGTGCAGGAGAACCGTCTTTATTTAAGAACAAAAACAAACAAGCACCGCTTAGCATCCCCGGCTAAGGCTAACTATACTGGCTTTAAACAAACAGGCATTCGACAGGCAATCGGCAAACACTCAGACAGACCTTCAAACAAAGAACAATAACGCGCAATGTGCTCTTAGCCCCGAGTGGTTTAAATAAGTGCTGGAGAACCGTCTTTATTTAAGAACAAATCAAACAAACAAGCACCACTTACCATCCCCGGCTAAGGCTGACTATACTGGCTTCAAACAAACAGGCATCCAAATCCAAAACAATTAGTCATGTGTCCAGAGTTAGTTCATGCTGGGGTGCCATCTGCTGGCTGAGGCGTAACAACCGTTTATTTTAGCATGCGCCTTATAACACGGTGCGCCTTATGGATTGGTCAAGTACAGAAATAGACCCCGTAATTGAGACTGCGCCGTATAATGCGCCTTATGGTGCAGAAAATACGGTATATATATATATATATATATATATATATATATATATATATATATATATATATACACAGTGGTCTGCAAAAGTTTGGGCAACCTTGTTTATTTCAATGATTTTCCTTCATAAATCGTTGGTTCTTAGGATTAAAAAAAATCAGTTAAATATATC
>JAFFST010053931.1:119305-142935 GCA_022414735.1 Noturus placidus
TGTGATGGACTGGCACCCTGTCCAGGGTGTAACCCCGCCTTGTGCCCGATGCTCCCTGGGATAGGCTCCAGGTTCCCCCGTGACCCTGATAAAGGAGTAAGCGGTTGAAGATGGATGGATGAATTCTCAGCATGCTGAGGTGTGCTACCTTGGCAACGAGAGATATGGAACTAACGTCTAAGTTGTGGCTATATTGTAGTTATTCATTTAGAACTAGTCATGGCAGTTTGTCCTTAGAATTAAGAAAAGAAAACTCCAGTACTCTTTACATAGCTAACGTTTCAGGTTACCACTATATATTGCCCCCCCCCCCATGTTCATACAATGGTTTCGTCCTTGATCAAAACACATAAGAGCAACTATCAACCCAATTTAAACGAATATGATTACAAAGAGAATATATGCAATGAACTGTAGACATTTCGGTATCATTGACAGTATATAATACACTAGGCACGTCTTGTTTTCTGTTTACTTAGGACCCTTGAAATCATGTCCAGCTTTTCCATTATATAATGGCACCTCTGATTATGATTATTATTTCCATGCATAAACAACAAGACGTACCTTCTTCTTTATATATGAGTAGCATTTCCGAGTGGAGGAAAACTCAGATTTCTGTTGTTTCACATGTGCAACGATCACCGGATTAAAACTCTCGACGTCCAAATGAACAAGAACCCTTTCTCCCTTATAATCACCGTCCATCATAATGTGAGTCGACTGGACCCAAGACGTGTACAGGAGTTAAAAATACACGGGAGGAAATGTGTGCGTTTATTACGCGAGCTGATTAGCTGACTATCAAACGCAACACCTCATAGACCTCAAAATAGATTAAAATAACGTCTTCTCTAATTCCAGACGAACCCGTGTGTACTTATAAAAGTGTATACACAGCAATGCTGTCCATTTAAAACTTCTGCATGCAGCACGATAAGCTCGCTATGGAAATTAGATGAGGACTAATCCCTAATATCTCCAAACACCATACATAAGTACACTTTCTATGCTGTCAGGAAATACATTTGACACTTAATGTAGTGCACTCGAGGTTCCTTGGGTTACTATTTGAGATTTATCCCAAAGAAGGGTTATTTTGTACTTCCGATTAGGAACCACTTGTACCCCGGATGTGTTCCTCGCGAGATATTCCCGCCCCCTTTTTTTTTTTTTATATTTTCACAGCGGTGGCTAGCTGTTGTAGCTAACACTCAGGTAGCTCGCGGTGTGTAAACATAAAGAAGATAGGGGTTGAATTCAAAGAGGGCCCAAAAGCTCACACTGGAAGTTTGTGTTTGAGTTGAAAAGAGCTATACTTCGTGTGAGAGATGTCTAGAAGAAGACATAGCGACGAAAATGATGGTGAGTTACATGTGTTCCCTCTCACGTTAGCTAACTAGCTCCATTGGTTGTACGGTCAGCTTTTGTTTGTTCCCATCCGTACTCCAGCACGACCCGCCTGCTGTTATTTCATTGGTTAAGTAGTTCACGCGCAGTCCTCTGATTGGAAGAAGAGTCCTGATGCGTTCTGTCAGTCAAAGCCCAGACCGCGGTATTTGTCCTAATACGGGTGGGTATAAAAAAACAACGGCACTACAGTTCTGGTGCTGAGCTAGCTCGGTTTACTTATAACGCCTGGGCGGGAATTTGATGAAACCGGCAGTAGTGTGTAATGTTTAAATGATTTAGCGAGTTAATGAGGAGAAAGAACGCTCCCTTTAACGTTCCAACAGGGAACTGATCTTAATGGAGTCACACTGATTCGTTCACAATCTTTACTTCTGTGCAACAAACAACCCAGCCATGCCCGCTGTACTGAGCTTAATGTGTTTGTACACACACAAACTCTCTTATTTTTGTCTGTCTCTCTCACTTTCTCTATTTCTCCCTTTCTCTTGTCTCTGTCTCTCTTCCTCTGTTTTCCCCCTTTCTCTGTCTTTTTCTGTCGGTCTCCACTCTTCTGGATGGGGGTCAGTATGGGTATTAGTCTGAGAAGCCTGGTCCAGATCTCTCTATCCCCAGCATCAGCTATATTTAATACTACGAATGACCCCATACTCAGTCTTTGGGTCTTTGACCCATACTCAGGGAGTCTTTGATCTCAAACAGCTTGGAGTTCTAACAAAGGACAAAGTTGTGAAAACACCCTCAGTCCTGCTTGCTTTACTGAGCCTGTAGTGTTGCCTACAGTATATATGGAACGTTTGAATGTCCTGACGGACAGATTGGTTTATAGTTATAGTTTGGTCTTCTATCCTGGTTTCTTATTTTGAACTGTAACGACACTCAAGACATACACATGCTTTCCTACTGAGCAGTGAAGAACCTCTTACATTTACATTTATTCATTTAGCAGACGCTTTTATCCAAAGCGACTTACAAGTGCACACTCATACATCAATGGTAGCAGAGCTGCCATGCAAGGTGCTAGCTTGCCATCGGGGGCAACTTAGGGTTCAGTGTCTTGCCCAAGGACACTTCGGCATGGGCTCACCCGGGCCGGGATTCGAACCGCCAACCCCACGATTAGCGGATTAGTGGACAACCCGCTCTACCGACTCAGCCACAGCCACTCTTACATGTGATTCCTGTAAAACAAGAAAGACTCAAACATGTATGATAGACTGTCCTGTTCTTAGCATTACTAGACAACGGTTTTACTCAGAAAATATGTATTTAGGCGTCAAGAATCTTGTGTTTTTATTGAATAATAAAAAATGGGCGGCCGTGGCTCAGTTGGTAGAGCGGGTTGTCCACTAATCCACTAATCGTGGGGTTGGCGGTTCGAATCCCGGCCCGGGTGATCCCATGCCGAAGTGTCCTTGGGCAAGACACTGAACCCTAAGTTGCCCCCGATGGCAAGCAACACCTTGCAGCTCTGCTACCATTGGTGTGTGAGTGTGCGCTCATTTGTAAGTCGCTTTGGATAAAAGCGTCTGCTAAATGAATAAATGTAAATGAATAATAAAGTGAAGGACCTCATACAGGTGCTGTTTTTGACGTTGCTGAAATGTTGTAAGATTTTATTGTTGTAATGCTGTAGGAATTACTTGAATGCTCTGCTTTACCTACCTTGATCTTGCTTTGAAAATAGCCACTTTTGCTGGTGTGGTGTTAAAAGAACAGTAAATGACAATCATTTTAAACTGTAACACCAGCTGATTTTATTTTATTTCTTTCTCTCGTACACCAGGTGGGCAGCCTCACAAAAGGAGGAGGACGTCTGAGCCGATCGAAATTGAAGATCGGCTGGAATCGCTGATATGTCGAGTTGGAGAAAAAGTAATACACCAGGAAAATATTTCACCTTGAATACACATTTAATCCATGAGTTAAAGCAGTAGTTCCTAAAATCATTTCCATAAATACAACCCTTTTTAATAGTGTCCATATCCCCATGTTATTCAATTTTGCTGATGTGGGTTAGGACGCATAATTTATTTTTTTTAAAAATGACCCAAACCGCTGCGTGTGTAACTGGAAGCTGTAGCTTTATGGATGCCATTTTCTCAGAATCACATCTGGAATATCTTCTCCCCATTGGCACAGGATTTTCTATCACTCCAGCCTGAGTACGCGTGAACGTGGGGTATTACAGTAAACGCCAGGCTTTTGAGGAAGGAAGCTGCAGTTTGCCTATTTTAGTTAAACCTAAAACACTAGAAAAGTTTGCATACTTTCTTATTAATTACCGTACATAACATCGTTGGAAACATAATGTTTGCTTTGCATAAGTTTCCTCAATGGAACAAATCAGTTTTATGTGAACATAATATACAAGCGAAGGACAGGTCTGTAATTTACAATAAGCAGGTAAAGGCAGTCGTGGCTCTCACTAATATTTTGATGCTGGTTACGGCCCTGATCTCACAGGGCTTAAAGTTTGCAGACGGATTTTTGTCGGAAAGCTGAAAATATAGCTGCACTTCTATCCTGAATTTGTAAATACTGACTACCTGATATTTCACAACACCTTTTTATTTTTTTTAAAAGGGTAAAAAAATGTTATGTAGCTTCACGTTAGCCGCTTACCTCATCGCTTTTTCAAATTTTGCACTGGAGCAAAGTGCAGGGTTTTTTTTTCTTTGCAAATTGCTGTAGTTGATTCAACTTGGACTGAAATGATAATTAATACACTCTGCTGACTGCTTTTTTTTTTTTGTCTCTTTTCAGAGTACTTCGTCTTTGGAGAGTAATTTAGAAGGCCTTGCAGGTGTCCTTGAAGCAGATCTCCCTAATTACAAAAACAAAATCCTGCGCATCTTATGTGCCGTGTAAGTCATTTATGGTGTAATCAAGGTCTCATTATTGTCCTCATATCGTTTCAATGGCAAGTGTAAAATGCTTCTAAACAGCCCACGTACATATGAAGGATGAAATGTATTTTGGCAGTGCACGGCTGTTACCGGAGAAGCTATCTGTCTACACGACACTGGTGGGTCTGTTAAATGCGAGGAACTACAACTTTGGTGGGGAATTTGTTGAGGCCATGATCAGGCAGTTGAAAGAGACGCTGAAGTCAAACCTTTACTCCGAAGCCGTTTACCTGGTAAGGAGTACGCACGAGTAAGAAAATAAAATCGCTTTTTGTCGTTTGAATGATTCGTAACCTGCATCTCTGTCTCTGTAGGTGCGTTTCCTTAGTGACTTGGTGAACTGCCATGTCATTGCAGCTCCATCTATGCTCGCCATGTTCGAGAATTTTGTCAGTGTCACGCAGGAGGAGGACATACCACAGGTATGGGTTTTTAGAAAGCTGTTGAAGTCTTCACTGTTGTTCAAACCTTACTCAAAAAACCTCCAGTATAACCTTATTGGTCAGTGGAATGACCCTGAGCTGATATTTCGCAGGTGCGCTCCGACTGGTACGTGTATGCTGTTCTGTCCTGCATGCCATGGGTTGGGAAAGAACTCTATGAGAAGAAGGACGTGGAGATGGATCACCTACTAAATCAGATTGATAGCTATCTGAAGTACGTCATGATCCTTTTAGGTTTATTTTTGTGTGCTGCAAACTTATAAACGTTTTAGTCGGATGAAGCGAATTTCAATACTTGGGACGACTGGCGATGCTTCAATGCACGTTACCAAAGATCACCTTTATTCCATGCTGTGTTTTATTTAAGAATGCTTTGAACATGATGATAGTAGTAATGTACAGAACTGGTATTAGTATTGGGTTGATCTGAAACCAAAATAAGCACTATATTTTAAAATGGGTTTTTGCTCAAATCAAACAAGGAAGTAAACTTCTGTGCCATGTGGAATGATTTATTTATTTATATTTTAATGCAAACCCTGTGTATTTTTTTTTTAGGAGACGGCAGAAGACCCATGTGGTCATGCTGCAAGTGTGGACAGCAGAAAAGCCCCATCCACAGGAAGAGGTGACACTCACACTCCATTATGCTAGCATGGACTGGCCTTTGATGAGCTCCGCCTGAGGAGATATTAATCTATGAACACAAAACACTGCGTCATAATAGTAATAAATTTATAAATGCGTGATTCGTTCTAAGGGTGTGGGGAAATCCCATTTGGTTAGATATCACCAATTGTGATGAATTTTATTTCACCACACTGAGAGACAATGATTTTGATACATGGATCGACTGATGAATAGACTGAAAAATAAACTGGCTTTGTCATAACGAGAAACATTTAAGTAACATTCTTTATACTCCATGAGTTTTTTACTAGTCAATGAGTATTTCTACACAAACTTGAAACAAGCAAACTAAATGTTTACTGTTTGGTATATTATTTCTGATTAAAAACAAGATTTACATCAGAAATCACTGAAATATTGCAATATTGGATCCCAATACTGTACAGTGCAGCTGGAGGGATGGAAAATGCTCATTATATCACAATACCTTTTAGGATATATAATATCTGGAAATATAATTTTATGATCTTTCGGTTTATATTCTAGTATATTAACATGCATCATCATATTACCCACCTTATACGCTCGACCAAGAGTGTACAGTTTGATAAGCACGATGTGATGTCCCTAGGAGTGTGAGGTGTTGTTAATTATTTCTCTTAGTGTAAATGTACACTACCAGTCAAAGGGTTTCAGAATAGCTTCCTAACCTCTGCTGCCATCCTTCTGAAATCTGCACTACTATATATTCCTATATACATACACATATACAAAACGTTGGAGATACTCGACTGAAACCTTTCGTATGATCTTAAAAACCTTTTGATGTGAATGTGTATGAGTAAATGTTGGAAATCAGTGTTGTAGACAAAAATATAGTTGTGTCCGCGTTTTCATTTCTTTCGTTATAAAACTGACATTTTATTTACAATAAAAAAACAAAACAAAACTGATGACTCTGCACGAAATATTCTGAAAAGCAGCCAATAAGAGTCCAGCATAGGTGGGAATACCTTTAATACTGTTTAAAAAGCATCTCAGGGAAAATCCTCAAGAAATCGCTTGAGAAAATGCCAAAAATTAATTTCTGGAAATTCTAGGCAAAAAGGGGGTCTACTTTTGAAGATGCTAAAAAATTAAATTATTTTGATTTATTTTGGATTTTTTATCACAACATAATTCCGGTAGTTACATTTGTAATTACGTTGTTGTTGTTGTTGTTGTAAAATGTAGGGGGAAAATATAAATAAAAAATGTGTCTAAACTTTTGACCGGTAGTGTACATCACATCTCATGGTGCAAACACAAACCTTCACAGATCTCTTTTTACTGAATATAATTTGACTTGTCTACAAATAACTTCTAATCACTCTTGTCCTTTCCGTCCCCTCATAGTATCTGGACTGTCTGTGGGCTCAAGTGCAGAAGCTGAAGAAGGATCGCTGGCAGGAGCGTCACATCCTGAGGCCTTACATTGCCTTTGATAGTGTGCTGTGTGAGGCTCTGCAGCACAACCTGCCCCCTTTCACTCCTCCAGCTCACTCTGATGATGCGGTTTACCCTATGCCCAGTGTTGTCTTCCGCATGTTTGACTACACCGATGCTCCTGAGGTAAAATCTCGTCCATGAAGCGCTAGAAATGTCAGCAGCTCTTGCACACTTAAGTCACTATGGGCCTTTTCACCTTTTTCCACGTACTCCTGTAAATAAGAGCTTTAAATATTTAACATCATGTAAATCTTCTTCTTTGACCCAGTCGAAATCAGCTCATGTCTTATTTGTTTTAGTTCTGCACACATCTGCATTTTCTTTACACATTTTTTTATGCTTTAATAGCTTTTTTCCATTTCCTGCTTTGTGTGTGTATGTAACGACTATCTCAGTGTGAGGCTGGCCCGATAATAAGAGCACATACTTAGACCTGTTTAATATAAGGATTTTTATTACTACAGATTGTACAAGTAGTATTGGCACCCTAACAGTCAAGCTATTTAAAAATATATATATTTTATTACATACTCAAGATAAATCATTAATGTCACATGAAACCCAAATCATTGCCATATCAGCCCTTTACCTCTGTAAGTGTGTTGCATGTGTTGTCTGATTGAGGTTGTGTTTTGCTCTCAGGGCCCTGTCATGCCTGGCAGTCACTCTGTAGAGAGGTTTGTGATTGAAGAGAACCTGCACTGCATCATCAAATCTCATTGGAGAGAAAGGAAAACCTGGTGAGCACTAAATAGCACTGATTGCACCTTACAACAGTCATGTTGGCATTGTTCTTGTTACAAGGGCTTGTTTATGTCTATATTGACATGAACTAGTTTATTATTGTTGTTGTTTCTCATGTCTTGTGCCTGTTTCAGTGCTGCACAGTTGCTGAGCTATCCTGGCAAAAGCAAGATTCCTCTAAACTATCATATTGTTGAGGTAAATTATAAAATAACAGAGTAAACACGCTCGTGTATATTGATCATTTTATTAAATAGTGTATACTCTAACCAAGCTTCTTAGCAGGACACATCCTGTGTAATTCTGTATGTTCCTGTCATGGTCAGTAGTATTATCTGACTGTGATTTTGTGCTAAATCACACTGTTAAAGTTGTAACTTCCTCCTCTAGGTGATTTTTGGTGAGCTCTTCCAGCTACCCTGTCCTCCCCACATTGACGTCATGTACACTGCATTACTGATTGAGCTCTGCAAGTTGCAGCCTGGGTCGTTACCGCAAGTTGTATCCTTTCCTACTGCTACAATGCTGTTGTGCCTTGCAGGTAAAGGCTTTCCCTGAGTTAGTTTCTTACTACATTGGCAGGATAGTGTTCAGGGCATGTGAAGGGGTTTGAAAGGATTGGTGTTCTTGTAGTGGATTATTTAACTCTTGGAAAAATATTAAATAATAGGAGGAGGATTTAATTACTATTAAAGTGCCCCTATTATGCTATGTTAAGTGTGTAATTTTGTTTTAGAGGTCGTGTACAATAGGTTTACATGCATCCAAGGTCAAAAACACTTTCATTTTCTCATAATTTTTCATTGCAGCATCAACTTGTTTTCCTCAGTGTCACAAACAACTCGCTCAAGGAGCCGTTCACTCTAAACTCCTCCTTTCAGAGAGCCTGCTCTGATTGATCAGATGTCCCAATCTGTTGTAATTGGTCTACCGCTTACAGAATGTGTCGGAAAAGTAAACGCCCTACGATATCTAATTTCAGCTCAGTAACAATGTTGTCGGTTTTACCTTATCAAATTGACCCCAAGACTGATAGTGATGCATTGGAAGATCAATCCGAACCACCATCGCAAGCATGACTTAAAAACAAAAAAGAAACTAGAAAATATGTACATAAATAATTCATCATACTTGCAGGTTGTGTTCCAGTTGCACAAGGTAGTCCAAATAAATGGCAACAGCTCCATCTTTAATGATTAAACACTTCAGAAATCCTGCGTTGATTTCAGCTAGATTTGAGAAGCCTTAGTCAGTGAAATGACGGGAACATAGACGAAGGTCGGAGTTGAACTGCTAAAATGAATTCTAACCACTCATGTTTTATATCCTGATTCTTTCAGAGTCCATGCAAAGTGGTTTTGCTTTTGCAGCACGGAAAACGTCTTTTAGACCTGAACCTAACTCTCAGGACGCAGCCTCAACTTGTAGTGTTTGAGGTCGGGTCAAAGTACATGCTGTTCGCAAGCAGCCAGTGTGGGCCAGAGAGAGTCTGTAATTACTAATGACTCAGCTGTTCAGAATCTGTTCCTTCTTTTGGGAGTCAATTAAAGAAATATTTTTTTTTTTCGAATTTGTCATTCACTTTGACTTAAAACTTCTCATACTTCTTACATTCACAAGCAACAACATACTACATAAAAGTTAATATCTGAAATAGCATAGTAGGGGTGCTTTAAGAAAAGGGCTATGGTAATATGACCTTTAGCTGTCTTGTAAGAACAGTAATTTACCACATTGTTTTGTAAAGATGATCCAAGAAGAAAGAGGGAAAACTTGTCTCATGTTGCATAATACCGTCATATGTATTGCAGGGTTTGTTTGTTTGTTTATTTCCTGAGGCCACCCACCCCCCTCAACTATATATAATTACGACTTAACCAAACTTTGCTGTTAGCTTGCACAAGCCACAGAGATGATGTATATGAAACTGGACACAATGAACACAACCTGCATAGACCGGTGAGTGTATAAGCCTGTGTCTTTCATTCACTCAAAACAGACATGCTGATCTCACACCATGTGAAAAATTAATAATGTTTTAATTAATACTATTAATAAAAAAAAAACTTGTAAATGTTTTATTTTTTTTATTCTCTGGTGTATGTTGTGTTGCTCCATTCAAACCAGGTCTATCAAATTATGGAAAAAACAAAACGCTGAGCCTGTGGAGTAGCATGATATTGACCAGTTCTCCTTATTGTTGTTTTTAAAACGTTCAGTGTAGTTTGTTTTACATGTTTAATTTGAACTTATTTCTTTTGTGTTAGATTCATCAACTGGTTCTCTCATCATCTGAGCAACTTTCAGTTCAGATGGAGCTGGGACGATTGGTGAGATGTTTTACATCTACATACATTATTCATCCACTCACTCACAAACTGTAACGGCCGGACAACCGGCTTTACGGACGCTTTATAGTCCATATTCATTAGCGTTCTCTGATTCTAACTCATGGTACCGATGTGATTCTGTCAGTAACAGCTCGCTGTTGAGCACCGCATGAGAGAAGGGGTTAAAGTAAAGGAGATGGTTAGTGGATATTACTTACACTATTGCAACTCTACAACTGTTTTGCAACAAGAATGATTTAATTCAATCTAATTAAGTGCGTGGCACATCTGGTGTTGCTACAAGTATCGATCACTCCTTGTCAGGTGCAGTCTTTTAAAAAAAAAAAAAAAAAAAAAAAAGTGACTTAACATGTAGGAGACTGATCTGTGATGTCAGCAGTCGAAAATATTGATTTTAGTGATTACAGACATTCATATTGCTTGCCAGTAACTTAAATAATATACTTCTATCTATATCTTGGGGGGGTGTGTGTGTGTGTGCGCGTGTTTGCTTATATTTATTTATATTTATATTCTGTGACTGCTGATATAAGTAGCAGGATGAATTTTGAAGTGTATAGAGCTATACTTTTTGCTCAGATTCGGCGCTTCACCATACAGGTTGGTAATGACCCAAAACAACCGAAGAGATTCTTAAGGCAAAGAAATTGAATGTTCTTAAATGTCCAATGACCAATCGAGCATGCTTTTCACTTAGTGAAGACAAAACTGAAGGCAGAAAGACCCCCAAAATGTGCAGCAACTGAAGGTGGCTGCAGTAAAGAGCGTGCAAAGCATCAAGGGAAGAAACTCCATATTTGATGTTTTCAGGCAGTCATTGACTGGAAAGGATTTGCATCGAAGCATTAACACTAATCCAATATTTTTAATGCCAGTTTGTCTAATTACGTTTGTTGCCCTCACCATGCTCACTGGTGTCTCTATAGAGCAGCATGAACACAATGTGGTGTTCATTGTTCAAAAATATTGTGTTCTACTTTTTTTTTGTGTGCATATTTTTCTGTTTATTTTAGATGAACCCTTTTTATATTTTTGTAAAATCTTTGTAATCAATGCTGTATTGATTTTCCTTGTTTCTCCTAGGTCTGACTGTTTAACAATGGACCTTGATAAACCCAAGCCCAAATTTGTCAGAGAGGTGTTGGAAAAAAGCATGAGGTGGATTATTATTATTATTATTATTAAATTTTTTTTTTACATTTATTTTCTTCCCTGTAATTTAAAAAGTTTTTTAGGGATTAGCTCTGGAACTACATTCTTATAAATGTTGCCTAACTTTGGCTTTTATTCTTGAATTGCAGGCTGTCATATCACCAGCGGATAGTGGACATTGTGCCTCCTAGTTTCTCCGCTTTAATCCCACCTGAACCGCTGTTTCAGTACAAATATGCTGATGAGAGTGGCAGTAAGTACTGCTGCCTGTAACACTTCTCCCAAAAAGGCTGTTCATGCAAAGAACTTTTCAAATGAAGAGAGGGAGAAAGATAACTCTTGAGATGGACAGCTGTTCACAAATTGCTGATAACTTATCCTTCTTGTATACTGCCCATTCAGGTGAAACTTGGTGTACTATTGTGTGTAACATGTCCTCCTGTGCTGTCTTTCTCTGCTGCAGGTTCCTTGCCTGGATATGTTGTGGCAGCATCTGTAGGAAATGCCATCAAAAACCGTGCCTCAAACGAGGAGATCCTCACTGTCCTGAAGGAGGTTCCCAATCCTAACCAGGACGAAGATGATGGTATGGTATCTTTCCTCATTTAACAGTTTAGTTCTCTAATAGCTGTTATTAGATAATACATCATGTACGTCTTTACTTATTATGAATTCTAAATGTGCGAAAAGACTTGTTCATCTATCCGTTCCCTAAACTCTTTAGTTTTTGTTTTCAGATGAAGGTGATGGTTTCAATCCACTGAAAATAGACGTGTTCCTGCAGACACTGCTCCATCTGGCTGCAAAGTCCTGCAGTCACTCATTCAGTGCCCTTGCAAAGTGAGTTTTGTCTGAGACCGGTTAGTCTGCGGTGCTCTTTTTGGTGTTCTCTCTCTTTTTGCTGTAAAAGGCCACAATTAAGAAGTAACACAACAGCCTATAAAGTTTACACTCCCGTAAACGTAACGGCAGAACTCTTTCAACCTTTCTTGTGTTGTATGTAAGCCTTACACTGGTAAAGGACATAATTTAATCTGCTTAGCATTTTTCATTTTTGCACAACACAGCTTGCACATTGTTTTAGTATTGGAGATGTAGATCTTTTTACTGTAGTCTTTCAGGTTTGAAATGTTTCAGATTTTGGTCTTTTGCCGTATCACTCAAGGCTTCACTTAGAAGAAACTACTGCGCAACACAAATATTTGAAGTTTAATCAACCTAATATAAAGGCCATTACTTGTATGCTATGCTTTTTCTTTCACTGAAGTAAACTATATCGCAACACTTTTAAAGCAGAGTGCTAGACTGTACTCCACATTGGCTCATTTTGCTGACACCAGAACTAATTTTGCTGCTGTAACTAATTTCACCCTGCTATAATCCACAGGAGGTAAAATACATGTACATATAATATAGATTCAGGTTAATTAACGAGTTTAAAAAGGTACATACATAAAACCTTTTGTTCTAAAATGCCAGTCTAAGCTTGGATCTAGAATAAGGGTCTCCATCCATCCATCTTCAACCGCTTACTCCTTTACCAGGGTCACGGGGGAACCTGGAGCCTATCCCAGGAAGCATCGGGCACAAGGCGGGGTACACCCTGGACAGGGTGCCAGTAGAATAAGGGTCTATGATTTTTAATTGATTGTGTTGTCAATTCTATTTGACCTTCTAATGCTTTTAGTTCTGATGGGACTTTATTCAATATAAAATGTACTTGCTAAATTTTCAAGTGTAAAAATGTGGTTTTTAATAAAAAAACAAACATGCAGTAAACCCCCACCCACTGCCAATCATGAGAATTTTGCCTATCCCTGGTTTCAGACTGTAGAGTATTGAAACAGTTCTGTTTTAGCCATATGGCTTGTATAAGAGTCTTCTTACTTTCTCACGTTTTCTTGTTTTGCCTTTCTCAGGTTCCATGAAGTGCTAAAGACTTTAACAGAGAGTGACGAAGGGAAGCTGCACATTCTTAGGGTGGTGTACGAGGCATGGAAGAATCACCCTCAGGTCAGAAACCTGCCTGTTTAGCCACTGAAAATAAGTGCATCATCAGTTCGTGTGGACATGAAGGCTGGTGCATAAGGCATTGTATTGAGTTCACAGATTGGATCACTACACTTTCTTTGGCATTATTTGCATGAACTTTTACTTCATTAAGAGTTAGCACTATGCATCCTGGAAGACGAATTTGATGTCTAATCTTACAGTCATGGGAATTTAGGAAATTACCTGTAAATATTCATGGGGACCTAGAAAACTTGTAAGTTCTACTGTTTAGCCACTGGTATTGATTATTTAGTGTTAAATGGTAAATGGCGCACTTATATAACGCTTTTATCCAAAACGCTTTACACTGTGACTCATTCACCCATTCACACACACACTCACACACACCAATGGTAGCAGAGCTGCCATGCAAGGTGCTAACTTGCCATCGGGAGCAACTTGGCTTTCAGTGTCTTGCCCAAGGACACTTCGGTATGTGGAGTAACATGGGCCAGGAATCGAACCGCCAACCCTACGATTAGTGGACAACCACCTGAGCCACAGCAGCCCCAAGTGTTAACACTGGGGACGGACACTGGGAAAACACTTCGGACACTAGGGGGGAAAAAAAATCATCCCGTATTCTTGCACAACGTAATGTTACAAATGGAGATGCCACTTTTTCTGTGTGCAAAAAAAAAAAGCCATTAAATAAGGCACTACTTACAAATCTTACCCATTTGGACAAAATGGTTGTTATGAAAATTTAAATTAGTCCTACACTGTACCTTCAGGAAGTTCGTGGATTTATATTGTTGATGGCTGACATGCTTTTCTGTCTTCAGATGCTCTCTGTGCTGGTGGATAAGATGATACGTACTCAAATAGTCGATTGTGCTGCTGTGGCCAACTGGATCTTCTCTCCTGACATGGCTCATGATTTCACCAAGTATGTTTTCATATCCTGTTATGATGTTTTGGTTTTTTTTTGTTTTTGTTTCTGTGGGTCCTTATTTTGTTTTTTGTATTGGTTGGGTCAGGCTTTATGTGTGGGAGATTCTTCACTCCACCATCAGGAAAATGAACAAACATGTCCAGAAGATCCAGAAGGAGCTGGAAGAGGCTAAGGACAAGCTGGAAAAGCAGCAGCACAAGAAGGTATGGGAACTTCATGTTGAGCCTCCTTTAGATCACTGTGTCTGACTCCAAAGCTGTGTTCAGAGGTGGTATTAATATTGGTCTTGGTTGATGCGGGTCACAAGTGGACAGCAAATATGGATAGATTTAGTGACCGCTTGTGATCGTGGTTTAAT
This sequence comes from Noturus placidus, assembly GCA_022414735.1. NCBI lineage: Eukaryota > Metazoa > Chordata > Actinopteri > Siluriformes > Ictaluridae > Noturus > Noturus placidus. The sequence continues at coordinate 133,738 of JAFFST010053931.1, forward strand.
AATAATAATAATAATAATTTATCAATTTGTATAGCGCTTTTTACAATGGTACATTGTCTCAAAGCAGCTTTACAGAAATATCATTTTTAATTTTTTACATTTACAAGCGACTTACAAATGAGAGCACATTCACACACCAATGGTAGCAGAGCTGCCATGCAAGGTGCTAGCTTGCCATTGGGGGCAACTTAGGGTTCAGTGTCTTGCCCAAGGACACTTCGGCATGGGATCACCCGGGCCGGGATTCGAACCGCCAACCCCACGGTTAGTGGATTAGTGGACAACCCGCTCCACCGACTGAGCCACAGCCGCCCTAGACGTGTTGCCAGATCTTCCACAAGCAAGCCAATAACACTTGTTATATTTTTATATATATATATATATATATATATATATATATATATATATATATATATTGATATACACATATATCATTGCACTTGTAGTGGTTGATAAATACTATTTGTGCGATACTCCATGGCTTTTTGTGCATTAATTGGTCATCGAATCAGGTTTCATGTGCTTTCAACAACCACAAAAATCTAAATTAAATAGGGAAGTAAAAACCATAGTAAATTGAGGCCACACTAACGTTACCATTCCAAAGTGTAAGATCTTTGAAGGACTTAATCTCATTTATGCTTTATTACATCTGTACAAATCATTGCAGAGAGATGACTAAGTTGTAGACAAAAAAGGGGGTTCTATGGAGCAGCAGTTCTGTGAGTGGAAATGCCATGTTAAGTCAGAGGATGAGGGTCAGACTGATTTGAGCTGACAGTCTACAGTATCTGAAACAACCACTCGGAATAATAAGCATCTCAGAAAACACCTGTCAAACCTTGAGGTGAATGTAAACATGAACTGAATCTCTTAACCATGATAATTGCATGAATGAGCAAGGATAGAGATTTTCGTATTAAAGTGAATGGGACAGGTTTGTACAGATTTTCTATTGATATAAACATATACAAAATGCTTAAGTCATGCACATACAAAAAGGAAATGAACATGAAAGTAGCTTGATTCTGCATAAAAATAAAAAAGATAACCCAAGATGCATGTTAATACCAGTTCTGACTGGCACCAGAACACTAAAAGGGCATGTCGAGAGTGGGTATGAATGTGGTAAGGGCACAGCGTTTAAAGCAGGTGGAATAAGTCTTTGTGTTTTTAGCAGAAAGACAGTGGTGATGAGGAGGACATGGAGAAGAACAGTGAGGATGAAGACGGTCAGCTGGAGGAGCAAATCGAAAGGCTGCAGGAGAAAGTAGAGTCGGCGCAGAGCGAACAGAAGAACCTCTTCCTCGTCATCTTCCAGGTAAGACCTGGACCATGCTCTGGCAATTTTCTTACTAGTGAGAGACATGGTATAGATATGCATCAGCTCCATGTTAGTCAGGGTGTGGCAACCTAAGGAAACCATTAACATGCTCCAAACAGGCTTTCCTGAACCAAATTGTAGTTCTCTTTTACATGCATCTCTGTCACATGTTATATCAACTTAAAATTTGTTTTTAAACGCCCCTCCCTCCAAAAGTGAAAAATGGGGATATCTGCATTTAAAAATAAAATGTTCCTGTTTAAAAACGGTGTTATTTGACCATTCCACACGATAAAAGTAAATAAATCACAGGGATACCTTACGATTTCCTGAATCTACACTTGGCAATCGTCGTCAGTGCAGACAGATACATATGTATTTTTAGCTTAGTTTTTTTTTTTTCCTCCCCCCATCGTTTTTTTGCACTAGGAAGGTCCGCTTTGAGACGAGTAATGGTCTAAGGCAGATTCCATATGTTACTGTTGTAGTTTTGTCCAACAGTGGCAACAGCTGACAATTTTCTGCCGGTGTCTCATTTTATTTATATGTATATATGTGTATATATATATATATATATATATATACTGCAAATTCTGGTGGTGTTGGTTCTTGGGTTTTAACTAGGGATGTCAATTTACAAATTTCCATGATCGATCGTGATTTGCATTAATGATCAATTAATCGTTAACCATAATACCGCAGTGGGATTTAGCCATGACAGGGTGTGCAAACTCAACTCAAAACGCCAACTTCCTCACACAAATGAATAAAATGTATTTTTTTAAACTTGTCACTAATGCATGTGTGTGTTCATATTTCATGCGTCCATGTGAGCTATTCTTGACAGAAAAATGTCTGGCTGAATGAAATAGCTCAACTCTCGAAAACATTACCTTCGACACTGATGGGCAACATGTTATTTCTTCAGCCTTTTACGCTACAGGGTTTTTTTTTTTTTTTCCCCCTCTCCCTGGCTAAAACGGAGGTAATTGTCTTGTTGGGTAGTTTGTATCCTTTCACGGAGAATGCTGGATGTACCTGTTTCCAAACTGTAGATCATGCTGCTCATTGTCGTATTGTATTTTAAAACAATCATAATGTTTGCAAGGAACATTATCGCCATTTAAACTAAAACAATCCCAAACGTAACAACGACGCGATTGCTTCATTTCATTTCCTCGTGTTTCTGCTGCACGTGTTCTGTGCGTGAGCCAGCACATGCCTCAAAACTATACGCTCTAATGGTGACCTTGTTTAATCGACCCTCTTAAGTTTTACAGATTGATATTATTAACGAGAATGAATCGACCGCCGATTAATCATTCGCATCCATGGTTTTAACCCGGCTAGATTTTGTTGTTCATTCTTATCAATCTTCTCTCTATCTCAGCGTTTCATCATGATGCTGACGGAGCACTTGGTGCGCTGTGAGACAGCCAGTGTGGACATCAACACCTGCTGGTATAAGAACTGCATCGAGCGGCTGCAACAAATCTTCCTCATGGTACTTTTTCATTTCACATACGGCTTGTGTTTACAAAAGCACAAAGTGTAGTTGCTACTTCATAAATCAAAAATTTAGCAGTTTAGAGAACCTGCACTTTTAACCGTTATGTCTGGCAGTTTTGTCCAGTAGTAGATGTATGAAAGACTTGTACCAACTCGTCCAAAGAGCATTAGTAGTTCTCAACACAAATGGAGTTGTTCCTCAGGAACTTCTGTGTTGACTTCCTAATGATTCCTGTGTGTGTGTGATTGCAGCATCATGTGACCATCCAGCAGTACATGGGAACACTGGAGAACCTGCTGTTCACGGCCGAGCTGGATCACCACATCCTGGCTGTGTACCAGCAGTTCTGCGCCCTGCAGCTTTGATCATACCACAGAACCCATGGCGCTAAACCCAAGCCCACAAACCCAATTTCAATCTTGTATGTTGTGTGGCTTATTGGCTACATCCAAACAACTAAGTCGAGCTTTTAAGATGGGAATCATTTTGTTTATTCTCAAGTAGTGATAACCGCTCTTAATTATTTGTGTAGAGCATTTGTTTGGGTTTTTGTTTAAGTCCAAATCTTCAGTGTTCACACTTGGATCATAATTCTGCACTAGCTAGGAGCAAGTTTAAAAAAAAAAAAAAAACCCTTAGGTTACGTTAAGTGGGCAGAAGAGGGATTTTCATTTTATTTTGTCCAGACTGAGGGGAAAAACTGTCTGCAGTTTTATATATTTAATTTCATTTTGATCTGGATGTGATTAAAATGAGTCTAGTCTGTACCTGCATTGTCTGAGCTTTTCCGACACTGTTATTGGGTATCATTTGAACTGTAAAAAAATACATTGAACCATCTTCCTTTTTTTTTTCTTAAGAAAATTCTCTCACTGATTCAAGGCTGTTACTGTACAGCTCTAAAGAATGATAATGAGGTAAAAGTGAGGAGGTCCATGAAGTATAGCCATGTGGGTTTGTGAAAATAAATTCTTTTTTGTAATTAGTTACATCCCATCATTAACATTTTTTTATTTACTTAGGTTTTATAGTTATTCTCCTGTTTGACTGGTCACTTGAATTGAATGAGTTGAATCCAGACTTGCGCTTAGTGATTAGCACGTTCTCCTCACACCTCCAGGGTTGGAGGTTCGAGTCCCACTGTGGCCCTGTGTGGAGTTTGCATGTTCTCCCCGTGCTGCGGGGGTTTTCTCCAGGTATTCTGGTTTCCTCCCCCAGTCCAAAGACATGCATGGTAGGCTGATTGGTATGTCCAAAGTGTCCGTAGTGTATGTCATTGTACCCTGCAATGGATAGGCACCCTTGTCCAAGGTGTACCCCACCTTGTGCCTGATGCTTCCTGGGATAGGCTCCAGGTTCCCTGTGACCCTGAAGGATGGAGAAGCACTATAGAAGATGGATGGAATCCAGACTTCAATAACTCACACGTAGCCTATAAATGGTTGCCGTTTGGATCTAAAGTTTTCTGTTGGAGGAAAGTTAAAATGGTCTACAAGGTAGAATAGATGACTATATTTCTAATAAATAACGTTAGTCACTGCAATATTATTGTACACATTTAATGTTCATGAAAAATCTTCACTGAGGGAATCCATGGAACATGTTTTACAGCTAAAAGCTTTGAGAGAAAAAAAAAGAAAAAAGTACAACCCCTGGTCTAGATCAATCTTACATATTTCTAGCACCCTAAGTGGTGTGGACTTTTCACAAAACTTTACAATTTAAAAAATGCTTCACTAAAATTATTTTATTTAGCAGAGCATTTGTACCCCATCACCCTCTATTTAGAACAGTGCATTAACCTAGAGGGTGTAAACTTTAATCGTTAAATCATGTGTTGTGAGCAAATGCACCATGTTTATTTAATGTCTAGAGTTAAACTTTGAATTCTCAATGGCATAAAATTCTTTAAAACTTGCCTCATCTTTTTTCCCATTTTAAAGAAAAACAAATGTCAAAATATTCAAGTGACCTTTTACAAATATTTTAGCATGTTCTACATACACTTCAAAAGAATGACTGCACATTATGACTTACTAATTATTATTATTATTATTATTATTATTATTATAAACACATTTACTTGGCTCCACTCAGTAGACCCAATTAGTGGTTCTTTCGCATTAATTCTTGTGGTCTAATACATATGTATACACCCATTTCATTCATAATATAAATAAAATAGTATTAAAAAAACTAAACTATTGAAGTCTATGCTGCGTGTACCATAGTTCACACCACTTCATATAATCAAAATCACTGCTGTTGATTTTTACCTTTTTGTTTTGTGCTGTTTAGATAATGAAGTACAATGATAAAAACAAAATTACATTATTGTGTCAAAATATTTAGGCTTTAGTTTGTACCAGAGTATGTAAAATTAGTAACTGTAACTGAATGACAGTGTTAAAAATGTTGAAGATTGAGAAAGTAACAGTCCTACATTTAATCATGAGGTAAAAGTTGCTGTTACAGTACACAGGAACTCGTCAGTGGTTTCTGCTGCTGGCTTTTCGTATATATGCTGCCGGATGCTTTGCTTAGAGGCGGTGTCCCATCATGCATCAGTGCTGCTGTTCGTCATTCCTTCTGTCTCCATTTGTGCGGAGTGGGTTTTGGCTGCGTCAGCCTCTGCGTTGAGTCGCCGGTACTGTGTGTGGAAAATGACGACGAAGGAGCAGGAAGCTAAACAACACAATCCAGCCATCACCAGCACAGGCACTGTGTGTGTGTGGGCAGAGACAAAGGGGGAGAATCAAATGAGTTTAGCACTATCAAGGCATATCTGGGCCTGTAACAGAAGTTTTCAATGTGGTGTGTTCCCTCTCATCCACTACAGCTCTTCCTACAGTGAAGAGGAAGTGACGATGTAGAAACTGCCCGAGTCTCTCATAACTTACCACAGGCTGTTCTGTGCTTAATCAACACTCGACTATACTACTTCAATTCAGACAGTGGACCACATTATAAAGCAGCTTTACACAAATATCAATTTTTTAATTTATCCTTAAGGAGAAAGCCAGAGGTGACTGTGGCAAAGAAGACTCCGAAACGAAATGAAGAGAACTTGAGAGGAACCAGACTCAAAAGGGAACCCATCCTCATTTGGGTGACACTGATTAGCGAGAATAGAAATAATTTCCCTTCTGTAACTATACTGTATCAAAAGTTAACAACTGTTCATAGTAATTGCAGTCTTACGGCTACCCAAGGAACTACATCCACAGCCATCTTTATGGTTTCTATGGTGGTACCATCTACAGTAATCTCACTGATTTTTAGGCTGTCCATGTGGGTCCATCCTCAGCAGCAGCAGCGAGTGGTTTTCAGGTGATGAACTCCAACCAGAAGTACAGCATCAGGATGCATCAGACAGGAGCAACTACTTGACAAGTAGCACTGTGTAGAAATGTCTCCTTATAATACGAGGCTGATGGAGGCCCGTTTTTACTTTTAATATGTTAATGAAAGCAAATGAATTCGTTCCTCATGGTGTGTTTGACCCTACACCACCTCGGTTATATTCCCACATGCTTAGAATGTAATTTTGGTCCTACTGTGGTTAAAGGTCTTAGTTTCAGTCTACTTGCTGCACTATTTACAGTGCTGAGATGAGCATCTACACAACTTTCAACACTGACCTGTAAATCTCAGTCATCTGTGGTTTGTTGTAGTAGTAGTGAAACAACTAATGATCATTATTTCACACTTTCACAACTCCAAATACATTTCAACACAACTCAATTTTCATCATTTGCATCGGCTTAGAGGAAAATTCTAGCAAAAATTCTGATTACTTACACACAGATGGGAGCAAATCCCTTAACAAGAGTTGTTTTTATAGAGTTTTATCCAAGTTTCTAACACTGGAGTGATACAGTGAATGTCATTTTTGCTTGTGTCATATACGCTTTATGGCCAAAAGTATGTGGACACGACCGTTACACCCATATGTGGTTCTTCCCCATAAAGTTGGAAACACACAATGTCTTTGTATGCTGTAACATTACAGTTTACAGGCCAAAACCTGTTCCTGCGCACAAAGTGAGCTCCATTAACTCCATGAGCTCCATGGTTTGTCAAGGCTGAAGTGGAAGAACTCGAGTGTCCTGCAGAGAGCCCTGACCTCAACCCCACTGAACACCTTTAGGATGAACTGGGGTGCAACTGAGCACCAGACCTTCTTACCCGACATCAGTGCCTGACCTCACTGATGCTCTTGTGGCTGAATGAACACGCATCCCAACAGCCGCACTCCAAAATCAAAGGGAAAGCCTTTTCCAGAAGAGTAGAGGTTATAACAGCAATCCTATCTGGAGTAAGATGTTCACAAACTTTTGGCCATATAGAATGTGTGTGACCAGTACACTAAACTTTTCTTTGCATAATCCCTGTTTGTTAGGTAACTGTGCTTTAGACATTATGATTTCCCTTGCATGTAGAAAACCAGAGGGTCTAACCACCAACCTATTATTAAATATTTCAAATAAACAACTTCCATTAGTTAGTCATTCCTGTACTTTCTTATTACCCCTCCACTATAATTCCAGTTCATAGAGATTATCTTGATAAATGCTGGAATATTCCTTTAACCCAAGGGTGCACAATCCAGTCATAGAGTGCTGGAATCCAGCACAGTGTGTTTGCTCCAACACACTTCCTAAACCTGGTCATTAACTGCTGAGTTGAATTAAAAGATTTGTGGTAAAAAAAAAAAAAAAAAAAGAAAATCATCACCACCAAACTGTGCTGGACTTCCAACCACCCAGGATTGAAGTTGCACACCCCTGAGTTAAGAAATTCTCTGCTACAGTATGATTGTGCACCACTCACCCATCCAGCTCAGGTTGGCATCATCACCTGCAGCGCACACAGACAGAGGAGAGTGCGTCAGTTTTGTGGTCAGAGCTGGTAAGAGCATGGTGTACACAATGGACTGGATCTGCCTAATAAAAAAAAAAAAAATAAAATAAAAAAAAAAAAAACCCAAACATCATTCATAAAAAATTTTATATATCAGGACCTTTATATATTTAATCTAAGAAATGGTATAGGATGATTTATACCCTGAAATAAACACGAGCCCTGCTGATGTTGCCTCTCCAACTGGGTAAGCGCACTCGACTGACAGCTCCATGGCAACTGGATAGCTGGCGAATCCGAATAAGCCAAAGAGAGCACAAACTGCACCAATTATAACTTTCTGCTCCTCCAACTGAGAAACCTGGGAGAATTTGGAGAAACCCTGCATGAGTTCATGAGTTCTGTAACGTGTTGGATAAAATCCTATTTATACACATGATATCGACAAGTGGTCCTCAGGGCTCCCAGACCGTCTCAAACGCCACATTTGTTGCTTTAATCCCAAATTGTGTGAGATGTAGACTATCTGGAGGGCCCTGGGGACTAGTTTGAGAGCCACTGCTATTAGACAACTTGCATGAATTTTCCTCAGGACTCCAATCATGCTAAAACAATGACACCCATGTCCTAAAAACATCAATGATCTGATTGTTGTTCTCACCACTGCAAACGCCGTGCAGGACAGAGACGTAAGGCACATGCTGATTTTGATGGATTCTGTGAACAGCTTTGTTTTGTCCACAAAAATGCCAAGGAAAGCAGCTCCGATCACTCCGGACATGATGAAGAAACCGCCACACAACCCTGCAAAGTCCTGCCACAGGGAAACAACTCATTTCATTACTTAAATCTCACCAGACATGGGATGTTATTTTTTTTATAGTAGTAGTTCAAACTGTAATTCAAATGTGCTTCTTCTAATAATGTGTTTCAATAGTAACGACTCATTCACAGGAACATGCATAATCTAAGGCTAATAAGAAACTAACAGAAAACGTGTCGTTATTTAACAAAAAAATATAACATTGATATGGTGACGCTTTCTGTAAGGATATGTTTATTTAAGATTTCTACATAGTCTGGGGCTTTGTAACGGTCAATATGTTTCCCGTCACATCATCAGAAGGGAGACAGGCTGAATTTTTCTCTCTTAAGAGAGAGGGAAAAAAAAGCTGGTGAAGGAGTGACTGTTTACAGCTGTTATAACATAAGTGATAAGGAATTAACTTGCCCTATGAATGTTACATAACATTAATTGTAACTATAAATGGTTTAAAAGCATGATGTTCAGTAATGAGTAAAAAATTGTGAGTTTTGGCAATTTGCTGTGGTATAACAGAAATAAAACGCTTTGTGATGTAAATAATCACCTTCAGGATAGTAACAGTAACTCCACTTCACATTACACCACTCGATTGTTGACTATTGTCTTATAACAGCACTCCAAGTGTTTTATTCCTTTTTATTCCTTACATAATGGACAATATGTGGTCAAATCCAG
>JAFFST010053932.1:10185-26558 GCA_022414735.1 Noturus placidus
ATTCTCGATTGGATTCAGGTCTGGACTTTGACTTGGCCATTCTAACACCTGGATATGTTTATTTGTGGATATGTTTGTCATCGTATGGAAGGAGCTCCAAATAAACATCGGATACAAGACAAACTGGGACATGTGGGCGGAGCTTAATCGATCATACCGATCATTTATTACTTCTCTATCGGCACAAAGATCTTCAGTTGTAGTCTTGTGTGGCGTCCGGCACAGTTTCTCACTCGTCCCAAAAGTCCGTTTTTAATCGCGACGTAGTGTCATTTCACATTTCATCCCCGTGATAAGCGAATCCAAAATGGCCACCGCTTCACTTTCTTTCAGTCCTACAATCAACATAACGTAACGCGGCCACCTAGCACCGTTACAAATAGTGTAGAAAGACATTTTATAGTATACCTGTAGCCGCAGAAAACGCATTTTCACTAAACTCATGTTTCACAGAACATTTCCATGTATATTCATGAACAGAAGAAAATTCAGAACACTCTACTCACACTAACATGACCAGACATTATCTGCTGATGCTTAGTAAAAGAGTTGGCACGGTGTTAGTAGTTTAAGTTAGGGGTCAAAAGGTCGTACTTAAGTTCTTGTGCAATGGCCGCAATCTGCTCCACTCTGTCCTGATGAGCAGAGAGATCGCTCTCAAATGCTTCATGCTTTCTCAGCAAAGCTCGAACTTCCATCAGCGAAGCTGATTCGTAGTCCTTCTGAATCAAGAGCTCCTCTTTACCTGTTATGCACACACACAATTCAACTGTTTGAATGAAATCTCTCTGAATAGCCTGTTTCATACAGCGAGATTTCCCAATGCTCAGGATGCCAGGTATTTGTTTTTAACTCGCCTGAGGCCCAGGTGTCGTGAGTGGTGGCTTTCTGGCGGAATTTCTCAGCCAGGTGGTCGACTCTCAGGAGTTTGCGGATCTCCGTCAGCAGCCACTCCTCGTAGCCTTTCTCCGCCTGCTCCAGACCCTGCCACGCACTCGCTATATCCTACGCACACCCAAACACACACTAAAACTCGACTACAAGGTTCTTGATATTTCCTGCTTTAGTTACCACCATCTTTGGAGCGATTTCTATACATTATACATGCATGTTAAGTTAGCTAGATGACTATATACTAGGACTATATAGAATAAGGCTGCTTTTACACTGGTGATGTTATCTGGGCCGAATTCTATAAGAAACCGTGTGATGTGTTCTCATCATACATTGGACAATGAAGACCCTGCAATTACGTCAGCAAATGGGATTTGCAGCTGGAACTACCGAGCTGCTGTTACAGAAACTTTATCAGCAGCTTCTGACCAATCAGATTTGAGAATTTCACAGCGCTGCGGTATGGCTCTCTGTAACGATACGAGCATGTGTCTCACCGACACCATCTTTCCCTCAGAGGGCATGAAGGCAGGGCGGTTGCTGATGCGCAGTTTGGTCTGCAGTGTGTTGAAGTTCATCTCCAGCTGACATTTCTCCTGCACTTTGGGTGGCTTGTGGAGGCGACGGTAATCACGGAAATCCTCCAGTTTACGCTGCATCAGTGCCACAGACTTCTCAGTTACACGGTTCTCCAACCACGGGGTCGTGCGCATTATCCACTCCAACAACTGAGGAGGAGAGGAGAGACAGAAGAAGAGAAGACAAGACGAGAAGACAATACAAGACGAGAGAAGAGACAAAAGAGGAGAGAAACAAACTGCTAGCTGGTAATGTATGTGTGTATGTGTGTATGTGTGTGTGTACCTCGCTGGCCAGTCTCTCATAATCCTCCATCAGCTTTTCGTTCTCCTGATTCACCCCCAAAAGTTTACAGATTCGGTTAGCAGCAGTCTCAGCCTGCAGATGGACAAACAAAATGATGACTGGACAGTTGGGGGGATGAACAGACAGAGAGAGACGGATGGATGTACGGCTGGAGGGACAGACAGGGAGAGATGGGTGGACGGACGGACAGAGAGAGATGGGTGGACGGACGGACAGAGAGAGATGGGTGGACGGACGGACAGAGAGAGATGGACGGACGGACGGCCAGAGAGAGATGGACAGATGAACAGAGAGAGATGGACGGACGGATGGAAGGTAATTACTGAAGCACACATATCCCATATTCACACACACTATACCTGTTCTGCTCCAGCAAAAGCATGGTAGAAGCAGGACACATACGTCATTATGGCTCTCTCATCAGGTTTAGGAGTGTTCACGATGTCTAGAGGAGACGAGACACGAGATTAAAAAAAAAGGACAGGAGACAAGAGGGAAAGAAAACAAAGATCAAGTGAAGAGGAGAAATAAAGAGGAACGCTGCAGAGAGGAGACGGATTTATGAGTATTAGTGTCTCACTTAACGACTGAAACAGAACGCAACTTTTTTTTCCAAGCTCAAAAGCTTTGCATCACATGATCTCAAGTCATCCAAGAACATCTAACAGCACCCAAAGTCTCACCTTCTGCGTCCAGCATCTTAGGAATATCGAGGTATTTCTCTGCCACGTCAAACGCCAGATTCAGATTCCCCAGAGGATCGTCCTGTACAGACCGAAGAGAACAAGCGTTCATTCCTTCTGGAAAATTCCAAATGAGCCACAAGAGCCACACAGCAGCAGCTCATGACCACAGATTTGGGTTTGTGAGGCTGAAATTAACACAGCCTTAAACTAAATGATGTTGACTGGCGATTATTCTTCATTTATGCTATACGCTGCTATCTAGAGTTTAATTTTTAGATTTTGTTCATTTGTGCATGGCTCGAAATGTGTCCATTATCGATGGCTTAAAAATAAAAAATACAGAGTAAATTCAGAGTAATAATCAAATTAAGTGTAATGCTAGCAATAAAAACGTGTGAACCTTTTAAATGTCCACTTCCAGGCTGAAACTTCATTTCAATTTCAAACGAAGCGTGTGCTGTTGTGTTGTGTGAAACGTCAATGTACAAAACTGTCACCGTGGATGTGAACAGCTGGCAGTATATTAAATCTAATCCAGATTGGATATAATCTGCATTTACACACAACAAAGAACGGCTGTTTGCCAGAGCTGTATCTTCCTACAGCTCTCACCTAGTGTTGCTAAGCAGGGTTGAGCCTGGTCAGTACCTGGTTGGGAGACCTCCTGGGGAAAACCACAGTCTCTTATTAGAGAGGCCAGCAGGGGGCGCTCACCCTGTGGTCGGTGTGGGGCTTAATGCCCCAGTATAATGACAGGGACACTATACTCTAAAAACAGCACCGTCTTAAACAGTTAAACCCAGGTCCTGACCCTCGGTGGTCATTAAAAGTCCAATTCTCCATCATCTCTGAATTGACTACACTCTCCTCTCTAACAGCTGGTGTGTGGTCGATGCTCTGGAGCACTATGGCTGCCGTCACATCATCCAAGTGGACGCCGCACACTAGTGGAGGTGGTTAAGGAGATCCCCCATACTATGTAAAGCGCTCAGAAAAGTGTCTAGAAAAGCACAATATAAATTTAACTGTAAATAACTAGACATCAGGAATACTTTTGGAGCAGCCTCTCCTATCCACCTGGTGTGTCAGTCAAACACGACGGACTGCACCTTCCACTAGTTCTGGGACGAGCTTTCTAACACTTACACACAGGAACTCACTCATCGAAAACCAGGAAGCGCCACTTGGGATCGCTAGATTTTTAAGCGTCTCAAATACATAATCATGCGACCTCTCATGCACTCAGGGTTCGACAGGTTTCCACATTTGTTAACAGCAAATAAGACAACACGCATGCCGTTACACATTTTTTCCTTAAAAACAGAGTGAGGGATTAGCCATGCTAGCCCATTTACTCCAGTCAGCCCCGGCAGAAGTGACCTTTCTTTAGGTTTGCAGCTTACAGATAGCCATGTGTGTGGAACAGAAGTGTGGTTTTCATCTGAACAACGTCTAGACGGAAATAACAGGACATTATTCTGGCCTGTATCTTTCACCACAGAAAGATGACCGTAATGTCACATTCAGAACTCTTCTAAAGTACACGATGCGACCTGTACGACTAACGTGGCACGTTTGAGGGTGTATTTACTTTTGTACTTTATAGAGTGGGGTCCCCCCCCCCGTACGCGGTGAATGACTGAATTTCTCAGCTGTTCATGTCTCAAGTCCCAAAACTGCTTTTCTATTCTCAGATGGATTTTGAACAGTGGACAACTGATCCCTCATGTGTCCATGAGTGAGATCAGATATCTGGGGTACCTGTGAGTGTGGGTGTGTGTGTGCGTGCTCGTGGGTGTGTGCGTGTGTGTATGTGTTCTATTGTTCTCTGTATGCCAGTAAACGTCTATAGCAGATCCACAGGGACTTTCTGATGTCCCTTTACTAGAACACTGAGCCTGGGACAAAAACCTGAGGATTACCCTGACCATAGTTTTACCTGGAGCCAAGGGCAACAGCTGTGTGTGTGTGTGTGTGTGTGTGTGTGTGTGTGTGTGTGTTCCCATTTACCCCAGACTGAACTGACTGGCCTGGCTTGTCTAAATAAATCCTTTGACTTCAGCGTCTAATAAAATCCTTGATGTACTCAAACCCACTGTGAAGGATCACGCATTAGCATACAAACTGCTAAAGCAACTTCGTTTTAACAATTTCTTTAGCTAGCTATTGTTATCTAGCCCATTAAAGCATGCTTGCAATACCTAGCTGTCAGTAAGTACCCCATAACTACCCTACGTCGATGTTATCTAGTTATTGCTACATAGCCCGTAACTGTGTGTACATTAGCAAGCCGTTCCTGGCTAGTTCATTACAGTGTGTTTACATTAGCTAGCTACGTACATGCTACGTAGCATGTAGCTTTCTGTTCATTAGCTAAAAGCTTTATGAATGAAAAGTGTTTTTATTTTTCCTTCAGAATTTATAAAACTAGTAAAATGTATGCTATAGTACATTTTACGCATATACACATGACGGGTCAAAAGTATGTGGACACTCGACTGAAATGTTTCTCGTGGTCTTAAAAAGCTTTTGATCTGAAGGTGTGGTGATTAAACGTGTGAAATTGGTGTCGTAGACAAAAATATATTCATATTCGACATATTCATTTCTTTCATTAGAAAACTAAATTGTTTTACAGAAATTTTTTTTTTTTTTTCGACGACTCGTACTGAAATATTTCCGAAAAGCAGCCGATAAGAGTCCGACGTCGGTGTGAACTCCTTTAATATTGTTTAAAAAATCATCTCGGGGAAATTACTCAAGAAATCGGATGAGAAAACGCTAAAATATTACAATTTTTTCGGATTTTTTTTTATCACAGCATAATTCCCCATAGTTCCATGTGTGTTACTGATGACTATTCGTATTACTCTAAAATGTGGAAAGGGAAAAAAAATGTAAGTAAAGAACTTGTGTGTCTAAATGTTTGACCGGTAGTGTGCGAGTCATTACTACAAGACCATTCGTAATGACAATACATCGTTTTTACTTTACAAGCCTGTAGAAACTTGTGTTTCCATTTCCTGTATCATTTTACATTTTTATTCATTTAGCAGACGCTTTTATCCAAAGCGACTTACAAATGAGTGCACACTCACACACCAATGGTAGCAGAGCTGCATGCAAGGGGCTAGTTTGCCATCGGGGGCAACTTAGGGTTCAGTGTCTTGCCCAAGGACACTTCGGCATGGGATCACCCGGGCCGGGATTCGAACCACCAACCCTACGATTAGTGGATAACCCGCTCTACTGACTGAGCCACAGCCGCCCAAAGGACTGTATCAAGTCCTTTAGTGTTTATATTTGAATCTGTATTTGTCAATAACCGTAAAATGAAGTACTTATTAACTACATATTTACGTCCTATAGCCTTTTAGCTTATTATAAGTGGCTTTTGTATATTTATATTGTGTATTAGTAACAGTGGATTAATGGCACGGTCCTCCAGCCTCTGAAGCAATTTCCTCTGACAAACAGTGACTAAAATAGCACCAAAAGAACGTTCGCTGTGAATTCTTTATTTTAACCGGATGACTATAATGCTCAGTCTGTCAGTGGCACTGGCAGTTTATCAGAAGGCTGTCGGCTAAATTCCTGCAGCTATTCCGGGGGTTGGAAAACTCGGAGTCTCTCTATTGTGTTCAGAGAAAAGTGCGATGAACTTTATTCGCCTTACATTATACCAAATTTATCGCGAATCTGCTAAAAAGCTAGAAATAGTTTAGATTCAGTATATTATCAAAAGATCCCTAATGAACAACTAGCGCTTAGTAGTGGATTAAACACTTGGACCTTACTGTACACCACAGGCTACTGGGAAAGAATAAAAAGTGATTAATATGAGTGGTTAGTCTCTATGAATGTCAAATATACACAGGAGGACGTTTTGTACGCGTGATGTTATGACACAAAAAAATCACTCGTTAGCATAATAGCGCTTCTACATTAACGTGACCATTTCAAAGAATCCAGAGTCTTAGATCAGTGACGTTAATATCAGGGGTCAGGGGTTAACACGGGGTCACACGGGACACCTTGTTGAGCTTGGCGTAGTCGATGAGGTCGGGCCTGTGCCTGTGGATGAGGGCGCAGAACGCCAGGCCGTCCTTCCAGCTTCACCACGTCCGTTGAAAGGTCAGAAGGTCAAACATGTTACCAAAGACATTTCTGGTCATTTCTAGTAAACGTGAGTTGAAGTACTAACCTTCAGTCCATTAGGGTCAGGATGAAAAGTCAAAATAAAACTCCATTAGCATTTAGCATCAGCTATTATCTAATAATATTTCTGTTAACCATCTAGGAGTACAGCTGTAGATACGGTGGACAATATGGTGTTGTCCATTCAGCTCCATTAAAAAGCGCCAGTCAAAATACCCAAATTCAAACAATTCAAATTTATTTGCTTATTTTAAATCGCCAATCTGTAAACTGTAATGAAACGTAATTAAAATAAATAAATAAATAAATAAAGTGTGGTCAAAAACGTCTGACTTGTGTTTTGAATTTGTGTACAGCGTTATAAGACTCACCTGATATGAAAGTTCTGTACATTAACATTCCTGTAAGGCGCCGTCTTCCTCTGACACCACAAGAGCAGGCCCTCTTTAGCCGAGGTTTCTAAAAGTACATAGCAAACAGCAATAGGGTTTAGTAGGACTTCACTACAAACCAAACAGTTGTTCATCCATCCATCCATCCATCCGTTTTCTATACCACTTATCCTACACAGGATCATGTGGAAGCCTGGAGCCTATCCAAGAACACCCTGGACGGGGTGCCAACCTATCACATGGCACAATCGCACAAACATTCACTCACTGGACAATTTAGAGATGTCAATCAGCCTAAAATACGTGTCTTTGGACTGGGAGAGGAAACCGGAGTACCCCCAAAATTTCTCTCCTGTGAAGTTTTTCCCATGTTGGAAACCTTTACCTCTGACTGTTCCAAAATGCTGACACTGGAGACTCCTTCCATCCTTTGTTAAATAACAACACAATCTGTTCATTGTTAGAGTGTGTGGTGTGTCCGCCATACAAGTCCATGTACTGTATAGTGTTACCATAGAAACGATAACGTTAGCGCAGGTGTATTAACATAAACCCGTGATTTGCAGATGCACAACGATACTGGATTATAAAACACAATTATATACGTTTTTATTAACTGCGATTATTCATCTCAGATTTCTCAATAACAGACATCTTGCGCAAAATAAATCAAAAGACGATGAACGACGGCCGTACAACGACGATAACTGATCGGATGCGGTGGTCGTGTTTTATTCGAATCAAGCCCTGGCGACATGTTTTACGCAGAAAAAGTCCGTACGTGTAACTTTTTAAAAACATGGTACAGGTGTGAAATCTTCTACACGGTATCGGTCCTGCCTTGTGCTTGCTATTCAAACCGAAAGATTGTTGACAGAGCTGTGTTACATCAGAGTTCCCAAGTTAGCGCCCTGATAACGCCACTTACGCCTGCCGATCTCCTCACGCTCGCGTTCCTCAAATACCGAGTAAACAAGACAGCAGGGAAACTGAGGTCCCTCGGTTACAAGGGAAACCGCTCGCCGGCAGTGTGTTAAAGAATCAACGTTTACAGTCAGTGTTTTTAAGACATATATAATCAGATTGAAGTCTTATTAATTATTCATTTGACTTTCACATTGGTCCTCACTTACATGACAGTTTAAACGACGACTATATACACATTTAATATATATCCATTTAATAATATAAAATAATCCGAACAAAAGAACAGGTTCAAATCGATCATCTGGAACAGATTTAAAGTGAACCTATTATGGTTTTTCAAATGTTCCCTTTCATGTAGGGTGTTCTAGAGCTGTTTGTGAACGTGTAAAAGTCTGAAAAGTTTCAAACATCAAAGCGCACGACAAACACCGTTATCGACTCCCAAAAGAAGGAATCGATTCTGAACAACTGAATCGACTCGTTAGTGATTCCAGACTTTACTTCCTGTACTAACCTACGTAGGTTTGTAACAAAAAGCCCGCCTATCATCTTCATCGGCCGCTCGTTGACCGCGCTAGACCGATTAAGACAGACTGGGATGTCTGACCAATCAGAGCAAAGTATACTCTCTGAAAGGAGGAGTTTAGAACGAATCCTTTATTACGAATCATTTGACAATTCGTTTGCGGAAAAAAGGTAACGCTGCAGTTTAAATTACGAGCACGTTAAAGTGTTTTTGACCTCGGATGCGTGTAAATCTATCCTAGGAGTCTATGCATAGATTTTTTTTGGTTATGATTTTAATTACAGCTGAAAAATGTGCACTTTCTGCCTACTGCTGAAACTCATACTGCATTTATTACAGCTATCCTGAAGTACACTGGTGTGTTTCAGCCCGTTTTAGAACATCAGATCTAAGCGTGAGGTATTTTTGATATGGTTTATACTCGATGTGTGACTAAATGTGAACGTAGATGTACTATGAATACCAAAAAGTAGTCGACTATTGAACGTTTCCATGTTCCATTGAAATCTGATTCAGGACATCATTTCAGGCCAGTGTGTCTAAACACCGAGGAACAACAGCAATGGCGCTTTGCCAACATTTACAACATTTCAATTACGCATGCACAAAACATTGCACGTTTTAACTTTAGGTACATTTTTTAAAATTCCAAGATTCAAGTTCCTATTCTCACTTAGTTCTTGTTACTCAAATATGTCACATCAACAATTTTACTTTGCTACACAACATGTTTTTAAAATCCGTTGATTAGTCTTCGATTACAGCGGGGGGGAAATAAATATTGGACGCATCAAGATTTTTTTTCCACTAAATATATTTCCAACCACTCCATCAAGGCTCAGCACTTATCCCGTTCCTGTTTGCAATCATAATAGATTGTATAACGGGGCACGTACAGCGAGAAGCACCCTGGGATGTGTTGTTTGCGGATGACGTGGTGTTGTGTGGCGAAACAAGGAAAGAGGTGGTGGATAGGTTGGAAGTTTGGAGAAATTAGGTGGAGGACCGCGGTATGCGGGTTAGCAGGCAAAAGACTGAGTATTTGTTCATGGGGAAACGAGAGTTGGCAGGAGAAATATAGATGCAAGGGGAGAAGCTGAAGCGCGTTGAAAATTTTAAATACCTGGGTTCGACAGTACAGACAGATGGCAGAGTAGAGGGCAAAGTAACTAGAAGCATCCAAGCAGGGTGGAGTGCTTGGCGGAAGATAACCAGTATCCTGTGTGACAGAGGCAGTGACAAGACGTCAGGAAAGGAAAATGGAAGTAGCAGAAATAAAAATGTTAAGATTTTCTCTCGGAAAGACAAGGATGGACAGAATCAGGAATGAAGAGATAAGGGCTACAGTGAAGGTAGGAGAGATGGGTGTGCAGCTGAGAATAGCAAGACTGAGATGGCTGGGTCACGTAGTGAGACGGGAGGAAGGCTACGTTGGGAAGAGAGTGAGAAAGGTAGTAGTTTGAGAAAGGAGGCGTGGTAGACAAGGAAGGCGGAGGGAGGACTGCGTGAAGGAGGATTTAAGGGTAGTAGGAAAGACGGAAGAGGATGCGTGCGATAGAATGGCCTGGAAAAGAGTCACCCGCACTGGCGACCCCACCTAGTGGGATTAAAGCCAGAAGAAGAAGAAGATATTTCCAGCGAGGTTGTTCACATGAAATTTTCACCAGACATCAGAATGAACTCCAGAAATCCGGAAATATAAAGAATTCACAACATTAAAGTTATGAATAAAGTTATGTGAAATAAAACGGAATGACACAGGAAAAAAGTACTGAAAACGCTAACTGAAATGTATTTAATACTAAGTGGAGAAGCTTTTGTTTGTAATGACGCTTCAAGATGCTTCCTGTATGAAGAAATGAATAGGCCGCAGTATTCAGGTGTGATTTTGGCCCGTTCTTCTAAACATATCTTTAAATCTTGATCAATTGGATTCAACTGGATTTCTGAAACCAATTGAGAGACCAATTGAGAAACCATGAGACCAATGGAGAGACTGTGAAACCAATAAACAGACCAATGGAGAGACCGTGAAACCAATGGACAGACCAATGGACAGACCATGAAACCAATGGACAGACCGTCAAACCAATGGAGAGACCAATGGACAGACCAATGAAGAGACCGGGAAACCATTGGACAGACCAATGGAGAGACCGGGAAACCATTGGACAGACCAATGGACAGACCAATGGAGAGACCGTGAAACCAATGGACAGACCAATGGAGAGACCGTGAAACCAATGGAGAGACCGTGAAACCAATGGACAGACCGTGAATCCAATGGACAGACCAATGGACAGACCGTGAAACCAATGGACAGACCAATGGACAGACCGTGAAACCAATGGAGAGACCAATGGACAGACCAATGGACAGACCGGGAAACCATTGGACAGACCAATGGACAGACCGTGAAACCATTGGACAGACCAATGGACAGACCGTGAAACCATTGGACAGACCAATGGACAGACCATGAAACCAATGGACAGACCAATGGAGAGACCGTGAAACCAATGGACAGACCAATGGACAGACCAATGGACAGACCAATGGACAGACCGTGAAACCAATGGACAGACCAATGGACAGACCGTGAAACCAATGGACAGACCAATGGACAGACCGTGAAGCCAATAGACAGACCGTGAAGCCAATGGACAGACCAATGGACAGACCGTGAAGCCAATGGACAGACCAATGGACAGACCGTGAAACCAATGGACAGACCGTGAAACCAATGGACAGGCCAATGGAGAGACCGTGAAACCAATAAAAGTCCCATGAATGCACTGTCACTATAGAATATATAGCGTTAGATAACATCCATCCATCCATTTTCAGTACCGCTTATCCTACACAGGGTCGTGGGAAGCCTGGAGCCTATCCGCTAGATAACAATAATAATATAACTAACAATAACTGTAGAACGAGTGCGTTGATATCGATCGAGCATGTTACAGCCGGGACAACTTTCTAAACCCAGCCCTGCTCTTATATGAAAACAGTGCACACCATCTGACCAATCAGATTCGAGCATTCAACCTGCTTTGACATGAATAAATGAACAAATAAATAAATCGTTACAAAATAATAAATCTGTGTTGATTCTGGAACTGAGCGATATATATGAAGCAGAGAACAATACAAGTAGTCCTGCCACGCGTTATTTATTACCATTTTATTCCTATTGTACCTTCTACGGAGATGTCCTGAATGGCGAATCTCAGGATGATGGTCCAGATCATTCCGAGAGTCATCTTCACGTTCCCGTCCACGATTTCTGCACACACACATCCGTACACACTCAGCGTGTCCAGAACAGAGCAGTGTGAATAGTCAAACACACAAACCCTGCACTTTGTATAATATACAGTACATCTTATCTATAATATTTGCTCAAGCTCGAGAATAATCTGAAACTAAAACTTTTGCACTGCGGAAAAGCAGGAAGTTGGACAGGAAGTGAACAGGTGGTCTTTGAGACTGTAAGCAATCGCACCTACTGTATGTTGTAGATACTGACAGCTCAGCGTGAAATAAACACACCTTCAGCGCCGATGGAGACGAGCTTGACGCCTTTGCTGGTGATGAAATCGATTGCTTTGTTGACGTTGGCTATTTTGTGAAACCGCATTTTCCCTCGGTCAGGTTTAGGTAACCGCTCACCTGTAACAGGAAATAAGCACAAAATGTATAGTTTTATGAGGGGGGGGGGGTAAAATGGGCAGGGAAAACATAAGTAGCATACATATAACATAAAATGTGCACAT
The DNA here is from genome assembly GCA_022414735.1 of Noturus placidus. Lineage (NCBI taxonomy): Eukaryota > Metazoa > Chordata > Actinopteri > Siluriformes > Ictaluridae > Noturus > Noturus placidus. The sequence continues at coordinate 22,430 of JAFFST010053932.1, forward strand.
GTGTACCTGAGATGACTTCGAGCAGAAGCATGAGTTTGAGGCCGTTCCTAAAGTCGTCCTCGATGTTCTCGATCTGTGTGCCAGCCTTTCGCAGGTGGGAGTTACACCACGCGGTGAACGTCTGAGACACACACACAAACACACGGACATCTCAGACATCTACAATGCTAAAGGGTTCTTTGGTTGTCCCTGTCGGGGAACCATTAAAAGGTTGTTATAAGGTACTGTGGAGCTTCTCCGTCGGTTCAATGTTCTAATAGTTGTTATAAACAGTCGCTCCCTCACCAGCCGCTCATTTTTTCCCCTCTCTTTTGAAGTGAATAAAACAAACGTGTCAGATTAGAGAGAAACTCCTGTGTTGAAAACATTTAAGTCACAGATGTGAAAAAAAAGCTTATGATGTTAAAATAACACATGATCTATTGTGCAGCACTAATGACTCTGAAGGTAGACAGGAAGATTACTGTTTTCAGCCACTGACATCATCTCTCGGAGTCACACACACACACACCTGTCTGGTGGAGGATCACAGGTGATAAATCAACCACAGACTTTCCTCTGACATGATGCCCGGGATTTCTTTGAGTAATTCCAGGAACGAGTCGGCCCCTCTGACCTGCTCTCCAGTAATACCCGACCTTCTCCTGACTTAAGTAGAAGCACCATGTGTATATATGGGTTCCACATTTGTTACTCATCCACCGGGATCTCAGTTTATGAGGAACCACACACACACACACACACACACACACAGACACTCAAACCATTGACAATACATCGTGCAGAGCACCAGATGGTTGTATTTGACCTTTATTATAGGTGGTTACCCATCATAAAACTAATGGACTGACAATCACATCCATACGTCGTTCATCCCCAAACTGTTTCCCACAAAGATTCAATATAGAATGTCTCTGTATCCCGTAGCTTTACAATTTCCCTTCACTGGAACCATGTTAAAGCATGACAGTGCCCCGTGTACAAAGCGAGCTCCGTGAAGACATGGCGTGTGAAGAGTGGAAGAAGATGACAGAACTCGAGTGTCCTAAACACATTACATTTACATTTATTCATTTAGCAGACGCTTTTATCCAAAGCGACTTACAAGTGCACACTCACACACCAATGGTAGCAGAGCTGCATGCAAGGTGCTAGCTTGCCATCGGGGGACACTTAAGGTTCAGTGTCCTGCCCAAGGACACTTCGGCATGGGATCACCCGGGCCGGGATTCGAACCACCAACCCTACGATTAGTGGATTAGTGGACAACCCGCTCTACCGACTGAGCCACAACCGCCCCAACACTGTACCATGACCTCAACCACACTGAAATCATCACCTTTGGGATGAACTGGAGTCTCCTCACGTCAACACTTTTGTAGCTGAATGAACACGCATCCCCACAGCCACACCCGGAAAATCCAGTAGAAAGCCTTCGCAGAAGACTGGATCAAATTGTAATTCTGCTGCGAATTCAGTTCTGCACTCTTATGGACCAAGCCCTGAATTTCAGCTTTTATTTCCTGGTATTTAGACATAGAAACGTCATAGAACGTTTTTTTGTACGTGACCACACAACTTGCAGGCGAGCAAAAACAGTGGACCACGTGACTGACCGGGGCTTCTTGCGGCTGTGGCTCAGTCGGTAGAGCGGGTTGTCCACTAATCCATTAATCGTAGGGTTAGTGGTTCGAATCCCGGGCCGGGTGATCCCATGCCGAAGTGTCCTTGGGTAAGACACTGAACCCTAAGTTGCCCCCGATGGCAAGCTAGCGCCTTGCATGCAGCTCTGCTACCATTGGTGTGTGAGTGTGCACTTGTAAGTCGCTTTGGATAAAAGAGTCTGCTAAATGAATAAATGTAAATGTAAATGTAGCCTAGGTGTGTCCTGTTAGATTGGTGTTTAAACAATAATAGCTTTCAGTTTCACCTGGGAAGAATATATGTGTTGTTAAAACAGGATAAGATGACATGAAGATCAGAGAGCGGTCTATAGGAGGAAAGCAAGCCATTTTGAAGCTGAGAAAAGAGGAGAAATCGATCAGAGGCATTGGGCATAACCAATACAACAATGGATTCCTACAGTGACAGTGCTTGGGATTGACCAGCAACCCAGAACCTTTAACTGTTAAGTCATCAATGACCCATTTTGCATGCATCTCAACCAGAAACTAATCCTCTCATTGTCCCATTGCAACGAATTCTGCTTTTGCTTACACTCACATGTGCCTTCATTTCTGTTTCGGCCCTATGCAAAAATAAAGCACAAGTTAAACTTGCACACTTGCCTTCACGCAGACATGTCAATCAGATTAGATCATAAAAAATTCAACTGGAATTTAAATGCCATACCTACAACCTGGCCATTTGTATACACAGCACCATATCATACAGCATCAGTTTATGAATCTACAAGCTTCTGTTACTTGTTAGCGTTGCAGCGTGTCCAAAATGAACCGATTGGTCCATTAGGTGTAAGCGCAACATGGCGAAACTAGCACCACAACGTATTCATAATTATGGAAACATAATTCATGATCAGTGGAAAGAAATAAGAGCAGTGGAAATTTCCTGTGTTTTAAGAGGAACAAGTATATTGATTTTTTTTTTTTTAAGAGTAGGAGTGGAGTTGGCTTTTTTTTTTTGATAAACTGTATATGACTCAAATCAAAGCCTTGTTAAAATGGTCTACTTTTTCGTTTATATTAAAAGCAGGACCTGGTGTACATCATGGAGCCTTAAGAGTGCAGTCCAGAGCGCATTCCTGCTGAGGTATGGCATTAAAATTAGCTCGTTGACGGAGTGTGTTTTGATAAGAGAGCTGTTCATTCGAGTGCACTGGATGAGGACGGGAATGTGGAAGCTAGCCGTGACGCAGGGACTCTGATTGGATGGGAAAGAATTTCATTCATCCGTAGAGAGATTCATCGCGTGTCGGTTTGTCGAAGAATGAATGGTGTGATGTGATCAATAAGTATTGATTTACATCATGGATAATACTTGTTTCTGATTGGCTGGCTCACTGGTTCACTGTTTTCTTTGACAACACAGCACTGCTGAATTCTCCATTCTGATTGGTCATGAAGTGTTCTATAACTGCTATAACATAAGAGATAATAAGAAACACTTTCGGAAGTGCTGTTATGGAAAAATTTTTTTGTTCCTCTTATACCGTAGCGTTTTTAGATTCTAACGATCTTCGTTGTCGCTAGCTGTTACTATAGAAACAATAACGTATCAAATTGTGTGAAAAGCTACCGTCCGAGCTGCTGTTTTAAAAAAAACTAATCAACACCTTTTGACCAATCAGAATCAAGAATTCAGCAGTGACGTTGCGCAATACGTTGGATATAGTACTGCTGGCGATTATATAATAAGACATTCGTTTAAGTAAAAGTAAAAAAAACACAATACTGTCGATTCAAGCAGTCTGTTTTAATTGGAACAGATGAAATGTACGAAGAGTTTGTGCGCTATAGTTTAACAGATGACGCACTTAGAGCACAGTCCCCCACTTCACCACACAACCACTCTTCCAAACAAAGGAATTCCTCGCCAAGGTCATCAGATGAAACCCCATACAGCCATACAGGTTTAAAATTAGCCTCAGCATCCTCGCTAATCCTGAGCACGTCATCGTGTGTCAGAAGCCATCTGTTCACAGCAAGCGCATACCGAGCGCCTCAGCCTCTCCAAGTGCCGCTATTGTTAGCCACAATGCCAGATTGGGTGCTTTTCCACACAATTGCCCTATTTTAATCTCACTGATTTGAGAGGGGAAAAGGACTAGTTACAGGTTGCCTTCTGTAAAAACTGTTCCAAACGTTTTCATTTCTCAGCTATAACTGCCAGCTAGTGACGGCGCTAAACGCGTCATAGTTTGCTAGCTTGAAAACAAAGCAATGATTTTCAGCATTTCAGGAGATGTACAGTGCCTTGCGAAAGTATTCGGCCCCCTTGAACTGTTCGACCTTTTGCCACATTTCAGGCCTCAAACAAAAATATAAAACTGTAATTTTTTTGAAGAATCAACAACATGTGGGACACAATCATGAAGTGGAACGAAATTTATTGGATATTTCAAACTTTTTCAACAAATAAAAAACTGAAAAATTGGGCGTGCGAAATT
>JAFFST010053932.1:41457-51751 GCA_022414735.1 Noturus placidus
TCTGTCTGTCTGTCTGTCTGTCTGTCTGTCTAATCTGTCACAGTTTTCTTTCTTCCTTTTCTCTCTTCTCTCACTCTTTATTTTTGTATATATTTCTCCCTTTATTCCACCTTTTTCACCTTTTTTCTGCCAAATTATTATCTCTCTCTCCTCTCTCCCTCTCTCTCTTTTTGTGACTCCACCTCTTCCTCTTTCTCGAACCTTTTCATTTTCTTTCCTTTTTTTTCTCTCTCTCCCTTGCTGCAGGTCAAATCCCCTACATACCATTCTTGCCCTTTTTTCCCTCCCCTTTTTTCTCGCACGTGCATTTGCTCACGTAGGCCTCACAAAAACTCTACACATGGGTTGGGTTACAGAAACTCCACCCGAGACACACACACACACACACACACACACACACACACACACACACACATGTAATGACCAGGCTTAGTTAAACCACTTCACTGTGGCCTTCTATGTATAACTTGATTAAAGGGTAATTTAGTTCCCTGACTTAAGTGTATAGTTAAGTGTGTGTGTGTGTGTGTGTGTGTGTGTGTGTGTGTGTGTGTGTGTGTATAAACTTTCATTTGTCATCATGCCTTTGTGTTCTCCATTCATACTTTCTCCTTTATTAAACTTTTCTTTTTTCCTTCCTCTTTCTAGCTCCCTCCTCCTTTCTTCTCTCTCTCTCTCTCTCTCTCTCTCTCTCCCTTTATTCATCCTTTTATTGTTCTCTCTCTGACTCTTTTCTTGGTCGTGTTTATCTGCGCTGCAAATCCAGGTCATCCCTCGGTCTGCTCTGTGTTTAAATAAAGCTTCGATTGAATTGAGTTGAATTACCTTTTGGAGACTCTGTACTGAGCCGTGGTGAGTTTTCCCGTAGCGGGGTCATGCACTGTGGCACGCTTTAGCTAATCCCGAGAACAGACAGACAAAGAGACAAACAGCAGAAAACAGGAAGGAGAGACGGCGTGGAGGAAGAGGGAGTAGACAAGAGACAAAGAGAAAGAGAAAGAGAAGGTCAGTGATACTAAACAGTGACTAGCAGCATAACAGGGACAAATGTCATTAATTCCAGAAAATATCATGAATCCATCCACTTCATTCCATCAATGCACTTATTTCACTCCTCCCTATTGAGGTTGAGATCTGTCCTAATTTGGAATTTCCCATAATGCATATGGGAAACATGTTGTATTTTTTTTTTGTTTGTTTAGTCCCTGTTGCATCGCAGTCATGTTAAAACGCAACCTACGGCAGGAAAAAAGCCAAGCACGTGGCATCCGCTCACATCCTCCATCGCTCTGAAACGACACGAGAACTCCTCAGCAAGATCACACGATGCAGCCGTTTGTGGTTATTAAAACATGTACACCGTTCTATGATGTCCCCACAACACGATGTGCGGCGGTTTGAGTTCTGGTACGGGGTTTTCTAGATAAAATCCACCCATTTTTGTGACACGTGATTCTGCTGTGGAGCTCTGTGTCTGATTTCTGCGTCCCTCCGCCATCGAAATTTACCTCTTGCTGATCCTGTAGGGGGCGGTCTCGAGTACGCCCGTGATGGGGTTCGAGATGGTGGCCCTCCGGAGCTACGGAGCCAAAAAAAAGGAGTTAATGCTGAGCTCCATATCCATTTTTAATTATCCGAGTGAGGGGTTTATTTGTTTTATTTATTTTTTCTGTTGTTCGTCACTGTTAATACTAATGTGAACCAAAACAAAGGTTCTGTCTAGAACTTTAAATGGATCTCAGTTTGTCCAACTGGCAGAAAGTTCTAGGGTCTATGTGAAAGAGTGGCTTTCTCTTCAAGAGAGGGTTCCAAACTAGAGATTTGCATCAGGACTGGGATCCTGTAGGACCCAATAAACATCAGGTTGGTTTTACTTTGATGTCAAGCAGGGCCAAGCAAAAAAAAAAAAGGTGGGACGGGGGGCATGTTCAGTAGATGCTTTATCCTGATTAGAGTCGCTGTAGGTTATATTTTAAGGAGTAGGACTATTTTTGGTTCTGGGAAAAGTAAGCTCATGTGAGTTCTGCACAAATATTGAGGTCATAAGTTTGCGTACGCCTTGCAGGATCTGCAAAATGACAAATGATTACAAAATAATAAGACGGATCAAGAAGGAAATTGCATTGTTTTGTATTTAGTCCCGCCCTGAATAAGCGATTTCACATAACAGATGTTTACATCGAGTCCAGAAGACACAATAATAACTGAATTCACACAAATAATGCTGCGTGACGTTACGTGGATGAATAATGAACGTGTTTATGTTTTGTGAGAGTTCTTCACGAGTTCATGATGGTGAGATCTGAGGACGAGTGAAGAAGAACTCGACTATCACAAAAGGTGCCAACATTCACTGATGCTCAAGAAGGCAACACAAGACATTAAGAGCCGGGGGGGTGTAAACTTTTGAACAGGATGCTCGATGTAAATTGTTATGATTTTGGCTTATGGACAAACATGTAAATTTCTTACGTAGCTTCAGAAGGGCAGGACTAAATGAAAAAAATAATTGCAATTTACACCGATCATCCTGTTCAAAAGTTTACACCCCCCTGGCTCTTAAAATACTGTATGATTGATCATCCAGGTAGCGACACACGGGATTAAGAATCGAGCGTGTGTTAACTTTTGCACTCGTTCATTTGTGTAAATTCAGTTATTATTGTGTCTTGTGCACTGTATGTAAATATCTGTCATGTGAAATCGCTTTTTCAGGGCGATTATAATAATAAACGAAATGCAATTTTTTTTTAAATATTGACATTTTGTAGATTCTGAAGGGCTACAGTATGTACACTTATGACCTCAACGGTATCTTTCATCATATTATCATTGTTATCCAGCAACTGACTTAAGAGGAAATATGGGGAATTTAACTAAGAAAAACGGCACACTTGACTGCTTACTATGCAAAACGTATGCAAGCAAGTATGTATGAAAATAAAAGTAACGGAACATGTATCTGTGTGTTTTTCTAGAACAATCTGCTTATTACTGCTACAAATACTAACTTTACATAGTTCTGTACGTACTTAAACACTTTCATGCTACGTTTCTTGTTACAAGTCATTAGTTCTGCTGCCGAAGTAAAATTCCGATGGGCGGAGCCAAGTGGCCAGCTTTGCACAGCTGAGAAGGTCGGAGCCAAAACGAACCAAAGAAACCCTGTAACTACAACGTTATTCTGTAAACCCGTATATACCGAGAAGCACATATTTACAAACATTCCTATATCAGTGTTGAGACGGCAGCTAAAGCAAAACGTCACATGACAACCAGCGACCAATCACAGACCGACTTCAGAGAGTCGAACTCACCCTGGGCTTGGCGATCTCTTTGACCTTTCCTATCTCGTACTCGGAGATGATGTCGTGATAGCGGACGATGTGTGGCCGGTCCCATTCGTCCTCCTGCTTGACGGGAGCCAATAGCAGACGAGGATTGCGTTTGTTGTCAAAGTAGCGGCAGAACATACGGCTCCGCCTACGAGGAGTCTACGACAAAACAGAGAGAGAGAGAAAATAATATTTCATTATAAAAGAAAAAGAAAACAGTCCGACCAGCGGGACAACCGAAACGCCGCGGTGTTATCAAAAGATTGTGCGTTTACTTGTTTTTATTATTACCTCGACGATCAGTATTGCGGCTTTTATTTATATTAACGTGCTCCTTCTAATACGTTATCGTTTCTATAGCAACAGCTCATTCACGGGGACTCGCATGGTAGATGTTACACATAATCTAAGCCTAATAATAAACTATAAGGATAACAACTGTCCTGTTATTTTACAAATGAAAGTGGTGAAGTTTTCGCAACATCTAAGGAAGGAGTCTCCAGTGTCAGCACTTTGTAACAGTCAGGAATCGAAGACTTTCGGCACTACACTGTACGCTCCAGATCTCCTATAACATCACGACCCGTAACGCATACAGGGAAGAAAGTGAGAGACGAACAGTTGAGTTCTCACCATCTTCATTCCCTCTCCTCTACACAGCTGCTCGTATCTCTTCCTCTCAGGCAGGAGGTCTTTGGAACGCTTCCTCTGCGCGTCCCGTTTATCCACGTGTCTCTTCTCTCGCTTGTCACCTTCTGCAGATGTTTCTGCTCTCCTCTGCTTCTCCAGCTGGGCTTCGAAATACTTCAGGTTTCCGTTGGCGCGCTGGTGTGTGGGATCTGGCAACCGCATGCATGCAAAGAAACAACTATAGTTTCAACTGAATTTCAGCATCACGAATAGGTCGCTTATTCCTGTTGACCGGATGCAGAGAGGAAAAAAAAAAAAACAAGATCCGGAGCAGACAGGGAAATATCTTAGAAATAAAAAAAAATTTTAAAACACTCTACAGACTAAAGAGAGATCATCTTAGATAATCTGCTTTTGTACAAGTTCAGGAAGTTGCACTTGGTGTTTTTTACCCAGTTTGAGCATCCTCTTGGTGAGCTCCAGCGCTCTCTCTAAGTCGCCCTGCTGGTAGATGGCGTAGCTGAGGTAGTCCAAGACGGTCACTTTGTCCACGGGTGCACTCTCTCCATCGTCCAGCTGTATGAGAGCCTGAGCCATCCACAGTTCGGTGTGGTAGTAATCCGACTCCGAGTACACCACCTTCCCCAGCTCGAAACAGTCCTCCACCGTCATACGACTCTTATGCACCACACCTTGTTGAAACACAAGACATGATTTAACGACGGACATCGTCTCAGAGCAGCTTTACAGAAACATAAACATAGGGTAGAGATTTGAAGTGTGTGAATTTATTCCTATTGGGTGAGACGGTGGAGACGGTGATGAGGGAAAAACTCCCTGAGATGATATGAGGAAGAAACCTTGAGAGGAACCGGACTCAGAAGGGAACCCGTCCTCATCTGGGTAACGACAGATAGTGTGAGAGTAAAAGGAAGGTCATTACGGTGTTTATATGAAGTCTGTTTGTTGAACTAGTCCACTGTTCACTAAAGGAGACCCGAGTGTAAACCTGTATGTGGTGATTACAGTCCCAAGGACATCGCTGCAACCGTCGTCCCAGCAACCACAGCGAGAACGTCCAATATGCGTCTATATTTATTAAACCTGATCTACTATTAGAGAATTTTTTAGACCTCTTTACGTTTTTCTTTTTTATTTTTCTTTCTCTCTTTTTTGCAAGTAGATTTTTAGACACCGTTTATTATGAGATTTCATTTCAGAGTTTTAGACGCACGTTACTATCATTTTTTTTCTTAGACTTATTGTTTTAATCAGGACTACTCAGAAATACTGAATAACACACAAACTCGTATCTCACAAGCTTCAACGTTAACGTAAAAACCATTAGAAAGCACAGACACACCAAACACACACACACACACACACACACACACACACACATACCAGGCAGATCTCCAGCAGAGATGGTGTGGGCTGAGAGCTGGTACGTGTCTTGCAGTCGGATTAAAGCTTTCGCTGCTCCTTTCTGATCCTCATCGTTAGGGAAGTACTGCCTCTGCACAGTCAGGTTAGAGATAAACCCTACACACACACACACACACAGAGAGAGAGAGAGAGAGAGAGAGACAGAGAGAGAGAGAGCGGGAGAGAGAGGGAGAGAGAGAGAGAGAGAGAGAGAGAGTGAGAGATTAAACACACATTAAAAACACACATTAGTAGTAGTAGTAGAAGAAGAAGAAGAAGAAGAAGGAGAAGAAGAAGAAGTAGCTAGTTGTATATGTTGTGCTATTTCTGTATTTGTAAAATAAATGTGTGTTACTCTGCAGACGGACCATCAGTGGTGTCTCTGAGCACGAGGTTCTCCACATCGGCCCACTCTATGTTCAGTCTCTTCATCAGCTTGAAGGCGTTGACCGGGTGACCTACGAAGCGCTCGGGGTCCTCCATCGCTGTTCTGGTCAGAGAGTCCAACTTCTCAGCCCATCTAACACACACACACACAGACACACACACACACACACACACACACATTACCTAACGTTATGTTGACAACACCGAATATCTTTGCTATTTCTTTTGTTCAGCCTGGTCCAGAATGCACTGTACACTCCACCGTCCACACTCGAACAAGAAACCTTCGACAGTAAAGTTCTTAAATCTTTAAACTCTTGTATGACGTTTTTCTGTGAGGACTTTTTTTTTCTTTTTTTTTCTTGGACCTTTATGCTACAAATATTGATTTAATTCACTTTATACATATATATATTGTTTATTTAACATTTCATTTGTATTTCTGTCTAAACAAAACTATTATTATTATTATTAGTATTATTAATATTGTTATTACTATTATTATTGTTGTTGTTGCTGTTGTTATTATTACTGGTATTGTTATTATTTATAATTGTTATTGTTATTTTTTATTATTACTGTTATTTTTTTTGTTGTTATTACTGTTATTGTTATTATTATGAGGTCAAAGAACTGACTACAATCGAGCGTTACAGAGTGGAAAATCAGGTGTGTGTGTGTGTGTGAGTGTGTGTGTGAGTGTCTGTGTGTGTGTGAGTGTGTGTGTGTGTGTGTGTGTGTGTGTGTGAGTGTCTGTGTGTGTGTGCGTGTGTGTGTGTGTGTGTGTGCTTACTGTTTAACCTGCTCCAGTTTATTCTCCTCGGCTCTGATGTAGTCTTTCAGCGATGTCACCAAGTCCTTCTCTGTGTACAGCAGGTCCGTCATTTGACCTAAGGGTTAGAGGTCAAAGGCCAAATTATGGATCGATTATCAGGTTGTGATTTTACATGGAAAGAAAAACTGAATATTTCGATGTGAACGAAATCCAATTAGGTACCAAAAGTACATTTTAAAAGAAATGAAAAATATTAAAAGAAAATGCAGAAGATTAGAAAATACATTATAATATAATTTTGCAGTAAAAACATATATTATTTGAACATGTTCCACAGGTTTTTCTTTACAATGTATTTTGATTTCTATTATTTATTTGTTTGTTTTTTAATTATGTTACACTTGTATAACATGGAAGGTGAAGTAAAAGACACGTCTCACCAATAGATGCAAAGAAGTCATTGTGAGCATGGAGAGTCTGGAGAAACAAACTCAACATTAACCAACACAGCACCATCCTGAGAGAGAGGGAGAGAGAGGGAGAGAAAGGGAGAGAGAGAGAGAGAGAGAGAGAGAGAGAGAGAGAGAGAGAGAGAGAGAGAGGGAGAGGGAGAGAGAGAGGGAGGGAGGGTGAGAGAGAGAGGGAGGAGAGAGAGAGAGGGAAAGAGAGAGGGAGAGAGAGAGAGAGAGAGAGGGAGAGAGGAATAGAGGGAGAGGGAGAGAGAGAGAGAGAGAGAGAAACACAGGTCAGTAAGTCATTGTCAGTAAGCCATAGTAAACAGATCACGTGCCCATTGTCCTCCTGATGAGTAGAATCTGAAGCTGAAGCTGAACGGGATCCTGCAGGAACCAAAAAAAGTCTTGGGAGGGAGCAGGTTTTATTCATGCATACAGTCATGCACCATTCATCCAGCCGTCATACAGTAGTCATGCAGCTGTCATACAGGAGCCATACAGCATTCATATAGCCATCATACATCAATCATACAGCAGTCATACACCATTCATATAGCCATCATACATCAGTAATACAGCAATCATACATCAATCATACAGCTGTCATAAAGTAGTCAGAAGGCAGGCATATGGCATTCCCTGATTTAAATTCCTAACTAGTTTATATTTTGGGAAATAGAACCAACTATATTCATTAGAAAATATCACAAGAAAACACAAACAGAAATAATAATGCTGCATTCGACTTGGTCACAACTTGTAATTCCAAACCTCCAACCAGATAATGCCAGACAAAACACTCCCTCAACCTGCTATTCCACCTCGTCAGCGTAGTCTTCTCAACTACAAGTTTCTTCCCTGTTTACCGAGTGACATCAAATCAACATGTCCGCCCACAACATCAACATACCACAGCAGCACTTCTTATTATTAAAAGAGTTATACTGTATATTCACGTATCTGCTTTAGATCAATCAACATTCACACATATTCGCTGCTTCAGTCTATAACACTAAGGACTATACACTTTCCTGTTTATGGAGGAAAACTAGGTGATAATAGAGCTGGGTGATATGATGTTATAATATTGTTATCATGAGAAAAGATGTCACGATGCTCGTTCCCGAGATATCGCCGGTATCATGATAGAACCTTTTCATTATTTTTTATAATTATGAACTAAACGGAACTCAAAGGAAGCACCTAATTAGATCTGATTTGTTTGTTGTTGTTTTTTTAACTTAATCTTTAAAATTACATTTTTAGGCCAAAATGAAAACTCAGTTTAACAGTTCTCGATTTTTTATAGTGTTATAGTAGTTTCTTGGATATATTATATATCGTGACACGTAAATATTGTGTATAAATGTCTTCGAGTATCGTGATATCTGTTATATATTTGTTATATCAACCAGCCCTATCATATACCCAGCTAAATAATTTTGTTTCTACTGTTTGGTAGCACCACTTTGTCTTTCACAACCCCCCAGGGACCTCAGCACCCCCCCCACCCATATCCCAACCCCCAACCCCCCCAGATTAAGGACCTGTAGTCTACAATGTCCTTTTGTTCGAGTTTTTAATGTACTGTACACACTAATGTGCATGTGTGTGTGTTTAAATTTAACACTCACAATGCTTGTGTAAGAAGCCACGTCGAGGCGGAGAGTGAGGAATGGTTCAGCAATGTATTACCCCCACACACACACACACACACACACACACACACACACACACACACATAGTGAGTGTCACAGAGAGGTCACGACAAATATGCTCACCATCTGCGCAACACGTTCTTAACAAACTGTTTCAGTTTGTGTAATCTTTAAAGAATTCAAGCTGCGTAAACACGTCTGAAATCCATGCCATATCATCCGAGCTGTTTCTATATGATTACATATAATATAAGGCAATATAATGCAGTATCATTGGGTATTACAGGGCCACGCCTCCTTATCCGTGAAGACAAAACACATACAATTAGTGTAAAATGTGTCCAGAAAAATGGACAGAAATGACGAGCCAGCCTGACCAGAGACAACTGGAGACGTTTGTACAAACAGACGTTCTGGTGTAAATCAGCATCGCTAAATTCAGTATGTTACGTTGATTTATTTGCTCAAAATCTTGGACTAAATTAAGTCTAACATTACAGATACATTTAAAATAAAATCACTCGGGTCCACAATCTCATAGAGTTGAGTTTTTCATGTCTTTGTGCTTTAAATTTAAAAAACAAGTATAAAATAAATAAATAAATAAATAAATAAAATACAGGCCGTGAATTCTGCCATGGAGAAAAGAGTCATCATGATGTCATATCTCAGAATTTTGCAATTCTGGCATTGCTTCCTCACAATTGCGAGATTACCTCTCTCAAGTCTGACATTTCTTTTCTCCTCGCAATTTAGACGTCCACTTGATGCAGTCCCTGAGATGTGTCTTCCGAGCGCACGCTGGCGTCTGGTTTTCCTTGTCTTGACTAGCTGAGCGTTGTTCTTACCATATCTAGTCTATTCATTGAGACTTGAGAGCGATGGATTCTGCGTTCTTTGCAACTCACTCGACATCAAGTGGACGTCTAAATCTAAATTGTGCGGGGGGGGGGGGATGTCTGAATTGCGAGATGTTGACTCTGAATTGAGAGAAATAACGTCAGAATTATGAGATTTAAACTCGCAATTCTGAGGAGGGGAAAAAAACAGTCGGAATCGTGAGATTTAAACGTGCGGTTGTGGGATATAGAGTCGTGGAATCCCTTCTTCTTCTTCTTCTTCTTCTTCTTCTTCTTCTTCTTTTTCCCCATGTTTTTCCACAAAAACTGAATTGATTGTAAAATAATAAAAAATAAATACATAAATAATACAAAAAAATTATAAAATCTAGAATATATATATAAATAATAAGGGGCTTAGTGGTTAGTACGTCCGCCTCACACCTCCAGGGTCAGGGGCTCGAGTCCCGTGTGACCCTGTGGGGGCGGAGTTTGCATGATCTCCCCGTGCGTCGGGGGTTTCCTCCGGGTACTCCGGTTTCCTCCCCCGGTCCAAACACATGCATGGTAGACTGATTGGCGTGTCTAAAGTGTCCGTAGTGTATGAATGGGTGTGTGAGTGTGTATGCCCAGTCGTGAGACTGGCAGCAGCTACACGCCGGTCCCAAGCCCGGATAAATGGGGAGGAAAGCAATGACAAACTACCCCACTACTTCTGCCGAAATGCTTTGTGGATCACATCGATGAAATACGTGGAGAGTGATGACCCATAAAGTGACCGAAGTTTCGG
>JAFFST010053932.1:56186-66893 GCA_022414735.1 Noturus placidus
ATGAATGTGTGTGTGAGTGTGTGTGTGAGTGTGTGTGTGATTGTGCCCTGTGATGGACTGGCACTCTGTCCAGGGTGTACCCCGCCTTGTACCCGATGCTACCTGGGATAGGCTCCAGGTTCCCCCGTGACCCTGAAAAGGAGTAAGCGGTAGAGGATGGATGGATGAGTATAAAATATAATATAAAATAATATAATTAATTAGATCCGGGTTTGCAGACATTTAAACACCGCAGCAACCGACGCAAGACGTTACCCTGATGTGAAGTTTTGAGATGCGAAAGAAGTTTTACAGTCATGTGTTTTTGTTGTTTACTCACAACGTACCGCCTCTTTTCAGATCGAATTTAAACAATAGACTCCACACACACACACACACACACACACACACACACACACACACAAAGAGTCAAATAAAATAAAATGTACACTTTATTACATTGTAGTGTTTTTTTTTACAACCAAGCGGTGATAATAAGTAAGTATATAACATTTACGCAACATGTTTACTGCAGAATCCATACAGAATTGAGCGTAAAATGATTTTTACATGTATGAGAATCTGTCATTTTTTTATATAATATTAATACCGTAGAGCAAGTTTCGGTATTTTAATAATCACATGCTAATACAGTAAAAAATTAGGGGTAGAATTAGCTAGGGTGCTGTGTAGATTTCATGTCAGAGGGTTTGTTCTTTGGTGTATTTTGTCAACTAGAAAACCAGAAAGCAGACACTGATACTACTGTCAAAAGAATTATACAAAAATAACAACGATTTTTTCTTTTCACTAGCCTAAATATACAATATTTCAAACCCTACGATGTAGCATCGACTAATTCCTCATTTTATATTTGGTTTGTCACAATGTGAAGATCATGAAGGGGAAATAAACAAATAGATGAGCAATATCGACTGGCATTATATATATATATATATATATATATATATATATATATATATATATATATATATATCCTTCCATCCATCCATCTTCAACAGCTTACTCCTTTTCAGGGTCACGGGGGAACCTGGAGCCTATCCCAGGGAGCATCGGGTACAAGGCGGGGTACACCCTGGACAGGGTATATATATATATATATAATTTAAATTTTTTAATATTAACACCTGAAGATTTTGTTGCTAGTCAAAAATAGTGTAGCATGACTGAATGCTTTTATCCAAATCTATTTTGGGGTGACTTTCTTGATCTTTCCAATAACACTCTTAGCCAAATTTATGAATTGTTATATATTGTTGTAATGTTTCACTTGCCAGGTGGTCTGGAGGAAGATGGTCCAGAGCAGTGCATCATACGTTTTTAATGATCATTTTTTTGGAGCCAAAGAACTTTCTATTCCTGAAATTTCCACTCATAGAACACATTAGGACACATCTGAGTTGACTTCGGGCCTAAAGATAATAACCGTGATAATGTGACATTGTGATTTCCACCACTGGACCGTACTGGCTATGTTCACGGACCACTGTGGATCCTACGTTGAGAACCACTGGTCTCGAGCATGGGTTTTCACAACCAGTCCTAAAAAGCCACTTCTGTCTACCTTTTCATGTTTTGAGATCTCTCAACCTACCATAGTAAGCTAGACCAGGTGTGTTGGGAGCCGGAAAAAGCTGTGAAGGACAGCGATTTTTCAGGACTCGGGATTAAAAGTCCGAATCTAGTGCTTGATCATGCAAGTCAGATTTGGTACAGAGGAAGATCTCACACTGGAGCTTACTGAGCAGATGGGGATTCAATGGTCTAGGTGGGCTCAGGTGTAGCTCTTGCTTGGTTGGAACAAAAACCTGCAGACATCAACAACCCCTGGTCTAGTCTATACAGTTCCTCTATTCCATATATCACCTGCTTTAATGATATTTGAAATGCACTGCCAAAAGTCATATTATACACCAGTTGCATTTACATTTATTCCTTTGACAGATGCTTTTATCCAAAGAGACTCGAAATTCAGCTGAGCAGATGGTGGCCAACAGTGGAAGTTTGGCGGTATGGAGATTCAAATTTACGTCCTTATGAGCAGTTGGCTAGAGCGCTAACCATTGATCCACCAGTGCCCTGGATCGCAAAATACCCTAATCACATTCCTCTGGATAATTCAAATGTTAGGACAAAGAGTTTTGGATCGGGAAAGAGGACTAAATTCTGACTGAGTATCGTTTATCGACATTTTTAAAAGGTACATATGACCTGTGTCTAAATTGTGACATTTCACCACTGTGTAACATTTAGTGACCTGGTACTCAACCAGAGGTTGTTCTTGTCCTGTAAAACAAAGAATGGTCATCTATGATCATTGTAATAATAGTTCATTTGTATCCCTTTTACCCCAAACACATTTGAGCCAGCCAATCAGGGTCAGAAGACTAAACTCTGCAAGAAGTTAGATCTCCATGGGATGGCACACTTGATGTGCTCAGCTAAGGACCAGCAGTTTGGTCTGTCACTTTTCCTTATTCTATGAATTTCTGGAATGAGATTCGTGAATATGAATCTGCAGAGTCTTCCAAAATCTGTGGCTTTTTGTTTTCTTTCAAAAATTGTCCCTAATGACCCTTTCGCTTGTTCAGAGCCGAATGTCATCAAGCGATGTTAGGCGTCTCCCAAACAATTGCTCCTCGTATTCAGAGAGTTGACGAAGGAACCCGGCATTTGGTGCCGCACAAGTGCGCCTCTCTTTGAGCCACTGGAAAGCATGAAGTAGAGACCAGCGGCGCTGTTCCATCAGGAAGCCCAGTGTCAACACAGAGCTGCGGCTCCGTCCCAGGCTGCAGTGCACTAGCACACGCCCTCCGGGTGAGTCTGGTGAACCCCTCAGGGCTGCTGCTATGAAACGGGAAGCTTCCGGAAGTGCCTGGCGAAGGTCCTGTTGGGCGTCGTCACTGAGCCGGAGTCGCAGATACCTCAGGACATTGGGGAAGGCATCTGAGATCTCGGCAGTGGCGTTGACCACATGTGTGATATGCAGGTTCTTGATGATGCGGTAGTCCTGTGCTTGCGAGGCAGAACCTTGGTACAGTGCCCCTTCCAGGATCTCAGAGGGATAGATGGTGAGGAGACGGCGCTCAGACTCGAGCAGGACCATCCGAGGTGTACACAGGAAGGGGTAGAGCGAGTGAAAGGCCGAGTAGCCGCCCAGCAGGATGACAGGGTCCATGCCAAGGGCACTCAACTGGAAGAAGCAGTGCTGTAGGGTGGGGTTGTCAGCACGTGCCTCTTGGCTGCCTACTGTACACGAGAGAGGAAAGAAGACAGAGATGTATTAACGGACTGACTTGTTGGGTTCAGCTGTACATTTTTTTTTACTTGGGATTGCATTGATTATAACTATGTTCTGATATCTTAGATGTGCTAAGTGCTACGCCTGGTAGACGGAGTTGGAGTTTTTGCTCAGTAGAAGGAACTATTCAGATGCTTGCGTTTTTGTCATTGCTGAAAAGTCATGGAAACTTAAAAGGACTCGCTCAGAACGACCTTGTATACCAGGGGACATCAATTCTACTGCTGGATGCTTGGAGTGTAGTATAGGTTGGTGCTTAACACACCCAATAAACATTGTAATTAACTGATGAGTTGAAGTGTCTTTGAGCAGAAGAATACCTAATTCGTGCTGGACTCTGGCCCTCTTTTCTTTTTTTTTTTTTAAACATTTCTACAAAATGGGATGATATCTTCCCGAATGTAAAAAAGCTCAGAATTTTGGGCTATTCCTGAAATGTAATAATGGTAGTCCTTGGAAGGTCGTTGATTCTGATTTTATAATAGTGTTATTTTGAAGATGGACGTTTAACAGCCAGGATGTTTTTTTACTAGTGACCTTACTAGTCACTAGGGCGGCTGTGGTTCAGTCGGTAGAGCGGGTTGTCCACTAATCCAGTAATCGTGGGGTTGGTGGTTCGAATCCCGGCCCTGGTGATCCCATGCCGAAGTGTCCTTGGGCAAGACACTGAACCCTAAGTTGCCCCCGATGGCAAGCTAGCACTTTCCATGGAAGCTGTGCTGCCATTGGTGTGTGAGTGTGCTCTCATTTGTAAGTCGCTTTGGATAAAAGCGTCTGCTAAATGAATAAATGTAAATGTAAATGTACTAGTTTCAGGAGAATCAATGCAGCAGAAAATCTGGGCTCTAACGGAATACATAGCATCTGGGTCCTGAAACGAATCTAAAAAGTCTTTGGCTTTGTCCCAGGGTTGAATTGTGGGGGGTGTGATCAGTTTAACTTGTATATCGGTTGTCCCTTGTAAATTCTCACATATCCTTTATGTATCTGTACGACTCGGAGGATTCTGAAATATCCAGATCTTTAATTGTTTGCATAGCATGGTACCTGGGCTGTGTCCTTCCTCTGCATAAAGCAGAATGATGGAAAACTCCTGTAGCTGAACGCAGCTTATCAAACAGCCGAGATCCGGGTGAATTACGGTCACGCTTGCACGTGCCGTAACCAGGTGACTCTGCTTATACCTGTGTTTCAAAAGAGATTCGGTACGTAAGTGGACTTCAACAGATACTTATGTGTGGAAAATGGGTGCGGCATGTGGTACCTATCTGCAGAGCGACAGTCCAGAATGAGGATGTAGTATGGGTCATGGAGTGCTGGTTCACCGGCTTCAGCGTTTAACAAATTGTACACCTGCTGTGGAGTCACGTAACCTCTCTCTATATCAGCTTTTTCTGGAAGCGCAGGAACCAACAGCTCCTCTAAACACACACACAACACACATTCACAAATATACAGATCCTGTGCACTTGTAGTCCAACCATGTAATACATTACATTTACATTTACGACATTTGTTAGACGCCCTTACATCCAGAGCGACTTCTCTCATTTATACAACTGAGCGATTGAGGGTTAAGGGTCTTGCTCAAGGGCCCAACAGTGGTAGCTTGGCAGTGTTGGGGCTTGGCGTCCTGACCTTCTGATCAGTAACCCAGAGCCTTTAACCACTGAGCAACCACCAGAGGTGATGGCCTACTCTAGAAGGATTTGTTTGTTTGTTTTCATTAAATATGAATCGTACTGGAAACCCCTGAAAACCCCTGGAAATGTCACCCTCAGCTACAGCACTCCAGCTCATAATTGGTTTCAAATAAAGATGTGCGACTATTATTCTTTTTAATCCCACCCACACAGTTATCATTTTTTTGTTTGGACACACCAGCGATACTTTCTAACAAATTTAGTTGGTTCTATTTCCAAAAATATGGACAAACTAATAGCCTTATTTAGGAATTATATGCATTTTCATATAAACACATCATCATGGTGGCAAACCTTCACTGTTAGTCTGAGTGCCTTGAATGAGGTCATTGCGAGAGGGTTTGAAAATGCCATTCATCTCTGGACAGGAGGCGCTGTTTTCTCCGGGCACAGAGCTCCGAAGTCCAGTGGAGGCGACAATACGGCATTTATCAAACCTACAGGTGGGGGGAGGTATAGAGGCATTTTTTTTTAAAGAGAAATGGAGGAATAAGAGGAAAATACGGATTAAAATCTTCAAACGAAAATACTGTTTTTGGCCATACTCCTGAGCACTACTGTCCCTTATAAGAGGTAAGCTAAAAGTTGTCTGTTTAGCTCATTTTATTATCATTTTAAACATATCTGTAATGTTAAATAAAGTTAATAATAATATGCACGTCTAGGAACTCACCTGGACAGTGCAATGCCCATGGTTTTGGATCGGATGCATTCGGGAGTCGCAGCCTTCTTCACTGCTACGGGCCAAAAGGTACGAAAGTCGACGCAACCATCCTGACGCACACATACACACACGGCTGGAAAAGTCTGCAGTCGAGCCAAATCACCCTACAAGGACCAACATCCTCAACGATGCTGAGCAAAATCGTGGAATCCGGCTCCTGTCCATGGTGCTCGTTTGTTCTCCATGTGGAAAAAAAGCGACCGTTTTTTTCTTTCTTTCTTCTCGTTTGTTCTTGTCCCCTTCCTCCCGTCCTTATTTTAGTAGGTTGCCGTGGTTATGCGGCAGCGTGAAGTGCTCTACATGAGCCAGGGTGAGCTGGACATGACAGGTCAGTGTGTCACACACATCCACGTACGCGCAATATCCAAACGGTGCGTGCGTTTAAGCTTTAATGTTCACGGGCACATTAGGTCATTAGATCAAGAGATCCAGAATTTACATTTCCCATGTTTTTCTAAATGTTCAGATATTGCTTTTTAAGACGCCAAATTCCAAACCACGGTGCTCTCTAGTGGCTAAAGACGTATGGATGTTTTCCCAAACTCACCGCGTTTGGGAAAAGTACGAGTCTTCTTCCAGAAACTGAGCCATTTTCCAAAATGCCCCAAAGGATAAAATGCATAAGATCTGTTCTGTTTAACACTATTTCTTTTCCTTTTTATTTTCAGCACTGTTCTAGTTCTCAAACATGATTGGTCAGAAGGTGTGGACTCCGGTTTATATTAACGTGCTCGTTATCATATAATACATCATCTTTTCCAATTCCATAGCTTACACAGGGACTCGCATGAGGGACACTCAACGTACACGGTTTAAAAACATGTAATAACATGCTGACGTTTTCTGTAGGGACATGTTTATTTAAGATTAATGGAAGGCGTCTCCGATGTCAGCACTTTGTAACAGTCAGAGGAAGGGGATTGCGCTTTATAGTTTCTCTGTAAGAGGTTTTTGTTTGTGTTTTTGTCTTATTAACTTCCAGAGAATTAAGAAAGAGAGGCTGGTGAATAGATGCTGTAACATAAGTGATAATACAGATGTTACACAATCCGTCCATCCATCTTCTACCGCTTACTCCGTTATCAGGGTCACGAGGAACCTGGAGTCTATCCCAGGAGGCATGGGGCACAAGGTGGGGTACACCCTGGACAGAGTGCCAGTTAATCACAGGGCACAATCACATACACACTCACACACCCATTACATTACATACACTACGGACACTTTAGACACGCCAATGGTGTGAGGCGGACGTGCTAACACTAAGCCACCGTGCGCCCTATGTTACACAATATTAAATGTAAATATTCATTGATAAACAAAAACAGTAACTCTTCTTTGCACAAGGCCGTATCACATCACACCATCCCATGTGCTGTATATCGGCTATAACGGCATGCTCTGAAGTGTTCTATTCCTCTTATACCACAGCAATTCCTTCTTTATTCCTCTCTCAGGCTTATACTAGAACTTTAGTATCTATCTACATGTAACGTTCTATTTTTCTCTCACTTGTCCTTGTATGCTGACGGGTTTGGTTAGCAAACATAACATGTTAGAATGACTTCTAATAAGAAAGCAGCTTTACGCTAGCATTTGGGGACTGTGTACTGTATAATAGAAGAGAGTAAAAAGCGAGGAGGAAGGGGGAGGGGGCGAAGGGAGCGTGTCACTCGCAGATGGTGAAGTCCGGCCGGAGAACACACCGACTTCATCCGTATTATAACACAACAGTTATCAGCACCAGCACCAAAAATACTGACGATACTGAACATTCAGCTACTGGAGCCAGAGTAACACTGTACAACACAACCAAAACAGCTCATTCTATATGCTTATGTCTACATTAAGTTGTCAGTTTAATAAGTAATAAACATATTTTTATATGTTGAATTGTTGGGGGCTGATTGGGGTGTCTAAAGTGTCCGTAGTGTATGAATGTGTGTGTGAGTGTGTATGTGATTGTGCCCTGTGATGGACTGGCACTCTGTCCAGGGTGTACCCCGCCTTGTGCCCGATGCCTCCTGGGATAGACTCCAGGTTCCCCGTGACCCTGAAAAGGAGTAAGCGGTTGAAGATGGATGGAGTAGATACAAATTACCACTAAAGATTCATACTGTATGGTATATTTTGTCATGTCGTCAAAATGTGAAATACGCATTTGCATGTGTGCATATATAAATATTACTTAACCGTTTCATGCACGGTAGTCACTATTGACATGTATTTAAAAGTCATTATTTTTGTATAGGCATGAATTTTAATGTTAAAGTTGCACCAGAGATCGCCACCTACTGGCAAGTAGTTGTATTCGTGTGACAGAAGACATCTTGAACAAAGATGGTGGACTCACCGGTTACCCTGGCGATTTTATTACAAATATACAACGTTTTCTCAGGGCAAGGGAATATAGTTGCTGTTGTGGTTGTTGTCATTGTAATTGCAAGTGCTAAAATGCTAATGTGCATTTTACTTTCTTTCATTTCCAAACTGTTCAATCATTGGTCCGTTTGATACACCATGGACACACAAATGCACGGTTTCTTCATTAAAACTAAAAAAACAAAAGAAACATTAAAACAATACAAAGAAAACTTTATGGTAGTATCTATCGTTCTTAAAGAAGAATACAAACAATTCGGTTTGTATTGACATAATTAATTCATGAGTATTTACAATTAGTTTAATCAACGATGTGACCAGTAATACTCAATAAATGTAGAACAGTGGACTCAGAAAACACTAAACATAACGTCCTCCGGAGGTTCTCTGAGAAGCAAGGAGGGGAACGTCGTCCTCCACAAAGTAAGAAGGGGGAGCGGTGTACACCGTGAAGCAGAGGGAAGGAACGATGTCATCAGTGGAGAAAGGAGGCGGAGTGACGCCCTCAACAAAGCGAGAAGGAACAGCGCCATCTGGAGCGTTATTCTAAGCAACTAAAAACCTCTCTCACATTGACTAATGTTAATGTTCACGAGTCCACCATCAGGAGAACACTGAATAACAGTGGTGTGCATGGCAGGGTTGCAAGGAGAAAGCCACTACTCTCCATAAAGAACATTGCAGCCCTTCTGCAGTTTGCTAAAGATCATGTGGACAAACCGTTCCAGCATAAGAACTTGTGAAACATGGTGGTGGTAGTATCACAGTTTGGAAAGTCGACATCTTGACCTTACTCTAATATAAATGTCATGGAAGGACCTTAAGCATGCAGTTCATGTGAGGAAACCCACCAACATCCCAGAGTTGAAGCTGTTCTGCACTGAGGACCGGGATAAAATTCCTCCAAGCCGATGTGCAGGACTGATCACCAGTTACCCCTAATGTTTATCTACACTTATTACTGCACAAGAGGGTCACACCACATACTAAAACAAAGGTGCACATACTTTTACCCCTCACAGATATGGAATACAGGATCATTTCCCTCAGTAAATAATTCACCGAGTATAATATCTTCGTCTCGTTTGTTTCATCGCGTTCTCTTTTATCTACCTTTAGGACTGAAAATCTGATCATGTTTCAGGTCATATTCATGGACATGTAGAACATTCTACAAACTTTCAAGCACTGCTGTACTGTACAGTGGGCATAGAAAAGGCCTGAGTGCACCATATAGTAAATGACCTATAATAATATTCAAAACACATCTTATGAATGACAACACACACACACACACACACACACACACACATCGAGATATACTTGTGTGATTCATTCATTATTAGATCAACAAAAACAAACAACAACAACAACAATTATGCGTTTCTGGCCCGCGATATGTGACTTGGGTAAATTATGTGTGTGTGTGTGTGCGTGTGTGTGTGTGTGTGTGTGTGTGTGTGTGAGAGAGAGAGAGAGAGAGAGAGAGAGAGAGAGATCATGAAGATAATGAAATTCAGTAGTGTAGTACTTGTTTGCCTATTTGCGATGGAAGATCAAAGTCCATCCTGCACTGTCATCTCTTCAGAGTGTCATGAGGACTGCGGGAAACACACCGGATTTTCACTCATTATTACAAACATTATACAAACATATTATAATAAAGTAACGGTAGGAATGTTTGGAATACATTTGAGATTTTGAAGCATTCTGTATGAGGCGAGAACAGTGAAGTGAGTATAATGAGATTTATTGTTCATGTGCTTTTGGGGTATTTTATATTTTACACTCGCTCCTGTTGTGTTCACTTTTAAAACCCTTTTTTAAAAATCTTTTTTTTTATCTAATATATTGTCTATAACATCTGTCTTATCTTCTAGTAGAGTGCAAAAGTTTGCACATCCTTATGTAACTTGACTCACTTCACAACCATGGTTAAGTTGTTCATGTTTGTGAAAGTATAGTGTTTAGTAGTGAAACAATCAAATGATTTAAGTTTATCTAATCATTTCTCCTTGCTATAAGTGGACCGTGTGTATTTAGAGGAGAGACTTTATCACTTTTTATTGCATTTCTTGATCATGACACAATGGAATAAACGTTATACCAAATGAAAGAATGAAGCAGATAGACAGACAGACAGACAGACAGACAGACAGACAGACAGGCAGGCAGATAGATAGATAGATAGATAGATAGATAGACAGACAGACAGACAGACAGACAGACAGACAGATAGATAGATAGATAGATAGATAGATAGATAGATAGATAGATAGATAGATCTTCATAACTTATTTCAGTATGGAGATATAGACAGTGAAATATTACTAAATATAATAATGTCATAAATAAAATGCATGAATAGGCAAATTTTATGCATTATATTTTACATATCCTATATTTTAAAGTCAAATAACACAGTCTGGATAAATGCTGAGGATTCCAGGCAGGAAAACCAGGATGCAAACGAAAACTGTTAAATTAAGAAAGACATGATAAATGTGCCGCAAGTCCCATTAACGATTTCAAGAAATTTTATATATATATATATATATATATATATATATATATATATATATATATATATATATATA
>JAFFST010053932.1:91022-114607 GCA_022414735.1 Noturus placidus
ACGTAGTGCACTTGGATTAGAAGTAGAGGTCCATTTGATCCCTTATACCTCAGTTTTGGATATCTAGTGCACTAGGTGGGGTGTGTAAGGTGTTATTTCAGCATATGTAGTGCACTTGTTTATGTAGTAGCCAGTGATTAGACCCCTTAGACATTCTTTGGCTGTTTATTGGACTTTTAGTGCACTAGGTAGGGTGTGTAAAGTGCTATTTCAGCAGACGTAGTGCACTTGGATTAGAAGTAGAGGTCCATTTGATCCCTTATACCTCAGTTTTGGATATCTAGTGCACTAGGTAGGGTGTGTAAGGTGTTATTTCAGCATATTCAATGCGCTTGTTTATGTAGTAGCCAGTGATTGGACTCCTTAGACATAATTTGCTTGTTTATTGGACTTTTGGTGCACTAGATAGGGTGTGTAAGGTGTTATTTCAGCAAATGTAGTGCACTTGGATGAAAGTAGGGACCCATTTGGTCCCTTATACCTTAGTTTGGATGTCTAGTCCACTAGATAGGGTGTGTAAGGTGTTATGTCATCATATTTAGTGCACTTGTTTGTTTGTTGGACATTTAGTAAGTTTCCTGTGCACATCATACACAGCACGGTGTATAACTACTATCTAGTGCACTTACAGAAGAAGGGTGTGATGCATTTGTTAGGCTCGTTCAGGTAGGGAACCTATTTGATTGTCTCTACACCGATTTCACCAAATCTATTACTTCTAAGGGCACTAGGTAGGTCACATAAGTTATTATTTCTGGCTACATTTGCTCTAAATATCTCCCTATAGGACATGGGGCACTACATAGGGTTCATTTGTAATCGTATAACATATGTAGTGCACTTATGTGGTTATTTGGTTTGGTCAGGGATAGTCATTTGGGGCTTGATCCACTTTGGGGCAGGAAGTAGGGAGCCATTTGACTCTGTATGATATTTTTAACAGGTGGCTTGTAGTGTACTATGTAGGGTGCATAGTTTTTTGTTATACCACTACATAGTGTAGTGTATTATTTTATAAACTTGGATTAGAAGTAGGGAGCCATTGGATCAATTATGCCCTAGATGTAGGTTGCGGATTGCACCAGTGGCTGGCTGTTGGATTTTTAGTGCACTAGGTAGGGTGTATTATCATATCTAGTGCACTTGTATGTTCAGTAGGAAGTGATTGGATGCCTTGGACCTCACTTGGTTGGTTATTAGACTTTTGATGCACTGTATGATAACAGGAAGTTTTGTTTGAACTGTTTGGGAACTGTTTGACCTTTTATACTTCTGTAATGGCAAGTTGTTGGACTTTCAGTGTACTAGGTAGGGTGTTCACTCTTTCATAGGATATCTAGTGCACTTAGAGGAAGTCGTTTAGAGAAAGCCGACTAAGTTTGGGCTAAATTTCTCGTGCTGAATATTA
Source organism: Noturus placidus (assembly GCA_022414735.1). Classification (NCBI taxonomy): domain Eukaryota; kingdom Metazoa; phylum Chordata; class Actinopteri; order Siluriformes; family Ictaluridae; genus Noturus; species Noturus placidus. The sequence continues at coordinate 92,431 of JAFFST010053932.1, forward strand.
AACGATCCCTAATTTCATACTTCCTGGAGTGCACAGAATTGAATAGGAAGTCATTTGGGACTCAGCCAGAGAGTTAGGTAACAGTTTGGGCCATGTGTGTATCTGCTTTTCTTTTATTTGTCTTACGCCAAATGTTTAATTTTGAGCCGGTATTGCAACTGTACCAAATGACTCCCTAATTCCTATACAAGTGCACTAGGTTCCGTGAGGAGGAATTTAAAATGAAATGTTGGTGCCAAACTGTTGTTTATACTCTCTCTGGCTAAATACCAAATGACACCTTACTTCCTATACAAGCGCACTAGCTTCTACGACGTTCGTAGTGCACTATGTGTCCGTTGAGGAGGAATTTTTGAAAAGGCAAGTACAGGGAAAATGTGAAAGCTGTGGCTCAAAGTATTTTCAGAGCAATCTCTGGCTAAATACCAAATGACACCTTACTAGGTATGGAAGTGCACTACCTTCCACACCCAAAGTAGTGTCCAGTGAGGAGGAGTCAAAGACAAGAAAATAAAAAGGTAACCGATCTGGCCCAAATTGTTATTTATACTCTCTCTGGTTGAACACCAAATGACACTTTACTTCCTGTAATAGTGCACTAGCCTCTGCACCCTCCATGGTGCACTATCTGGTGAGGAGGTATTTATGACAAGACAGGTAACAGGAAATTGTAAACTATGTGGCTTAAATAGTTATTTTAAATCCACTCTTTGGGTGAACACCAAATGACACCTTTCTTTCTGTAGTGGTGCACTAGTTTCCACACCCTACATAGTGCACTATATGTCCAGTTAGGAGGAATTTAAGACAAGTAAAGATAAAGGGTGACCGATATAGCCAAAACGTTTATATAAGTCCACTCTCTGACTGAATTCCAAATGACACCTTACTTTCCATAGAAGTGCACTAGCTTCCACACCCTACTACATAGGGCTCAGGAGGACAGATAGAGAAATTTTGTGATTGAAGCCTTTGCTTTCTGTTTGTTTATCCTAGCGAATGTTGTTCACTACATAGGGTGAATCTAGCTGTGTATTCGAGGCTCGTGAAGTAAACGTGAGTGAATTGAGGACACGGCCTGCTTTTAAAAGCGGAAGACACAATACACTGGGACTGCAAAGTAGCAGATGGTGACTACCAAGGTGTGTGTGTGTGTGTGTGTGTGTGTTAGATTCTTGTGGGAAAGTCAGGATGAAGACGTGCGATGTGATCAAACCTCCGGCTCATAGAGAAGAAAATGCGAGTCTGACTTCCTCCGTGGGTGGGAAATGCCTCAGCTTGGGGATGCAAGTATGAATGTGTGTGTGTGTGTGTGTGTGTGTGTGTATATACAAGCCTACAGACATGTGCACAAAGTTGGAGCGCTATCCATCCTGTTTGCCCTAATTGTTCCCATTTCCTCATTTTTGTGGTGTGTGTTTGTGTGTGTGTGTGTGTGTGTGTGTGTGTTCAGCACTTTGCCAACCCTAACATGGACTCTGCCCTTTAATAAATTTAAAATGCCAGAGTTTTGGCTGGCGAGCCGTGGGATGAATACGTTAGTTTAAAAACCAGCTTAAAATGCCCTTGTTTGTGGAACTGCCTCCGGTGGTTACCAGGAATATCTCTTAAATATTCAGCAAAAAAAAAACTTTGAATAAAATCGTGTTGTAAAAGCTTTATTTAATTTTTTTGTAGGCCGATCCGAATGAAAAAAAATCCCCTCCAGATTTACAGAACTTTCCGAAAAGCCGGTCAGCCACAAACGACCAAGTATGTTCACGGGACGTTTACGGTTTAGCCACACCCACGACAAATGCATCAAAGGCTCTGCTCCGCTCACGGAGAGCTGAAAATGTCAAAATGACGAGTAAACGGTGAAGGAGCATCTCCTAAGCATGGCACATTCCAGTAATGCAGCTCCTCCACTGCAGCGTGTCGGCTACCGTAAGCGCATAACACTTCCTCCTTTTATAGGGCGTCATTACTTTTGTCATAATCGCACTGCTAGTCTGATTCGTCTTTCTGATTTCTAGGTCTGTTTGGATCTTTCAAGTCATTAATAAGAAATTTCAGGTGTGATTTTTGGTCCGTTCTTCTAAACATATCGTCTTTGTCTTGTTCAGTTGGATTCGAGTCAGGTGATTGGCTGGGCCAGTCGAACGCCTCGATTTTTTTTAAACCGATTGAGAGTTTCCTTTGCTGTATGTTTTGGATCGTTGTCCTGCTGGAAGCTCCACCCACGTGTCATCTTCATCGTCCTGGTGAACTGCAGCAGATTCTTCTCAAGAATCTTCCAGTAAAGAGCTCCCTGCATTCATCGATCCTTCAATGATGTGAAGTCTTCCAGTACCATGGGATGAAAAACAGCTCCACACCATGATGCTTCACTTCCAGACTTCACTGATGGTGTAGTGTTTTAAGGGTGATGTGCAGTGCCATTTCTTCTCCAAACATGGTATGATAGACAAGAAGTTCAATGTTGCTCTCGTCTGACCAGACTACACTCTCCCAGTGTTCCATAGACTTGTCCAAATGAGATGTAGCAGATGTTTAAACGAGCCTCGACGTGCCTTTTCTCTAGTAACGGAGTCTTGCGTGCTGAGCGTGAGCACTGGAGCGCATTGCCTGTTGTTTTCACTGTGACGATGGTACCTGATGCCTCCAAGTGTTTCTGGAGCTCTTTCCATCTGGATCCTTGTGCTACTCTTCGGACTCCCTGGTCAGAAATCCTGCTAGGAACTCCCGGAGGCCGGTTGATGATTGGCGTGATGCTGCCTCCACTTGAGGATAATGGCCACAATGGTGCTTACTGGAGGATTCAGAAGTTTTGAAATACGCCTTTGTCCGATTCCGTCAATATGTTTCACAACAATAAGGTTGCGAAGGTCTTGGGAGACATCATGAGATGTTTCCTGTGGGACACCTTGGTTAAAAAAATGGCCTTTTTATAGACCATCAGTTTACTAACTCAGCTGATATTAATTTGCACAGATAGGGGGTGTAATTACTTACGGATTTCAGCTGTTAAACACTTCTAGTAGAGCTGACCAATCACCGCACATTTCAAACACGCCATGTCGAGGCATGTGAAGGCAGCACGTGGGGTGTGGAGCGAGTGAGGTGTGGATTTGGACACAACCCAGGTTTAGTAGGACGTGTGTTAGGACTTGGGGGGGTCACCAACGCTACACTGTTTTTTTTAAATCATTTCTGGTCGAACGTAGAACGTCGGAGGACTTGTGGAGTCATTACGGCGGGATGACTGATGGATGTGGCTTCATGATGGGGACACACGTGGTCATCGTAGTACAATTCTATGCATTTAATTTTAATAAACATGTTGAAGAAAAGAGCGAGGGCTTCCTGAAAAGGCTTTATATCGAAGGTGCCGTTATTTCTGCTGCTCAGTTATAGGAGGGTTTGGTACCGTGACATCAGGATCAGTGAGAAATTTAGAGGGTCGGTTTGTTTATCAGCCTCGGAGGTTTGTCTGTGCTTCGTGTCCAGGCGAGAGCATAACACTTAGCAGTCTTGCATTTCAGGACGACAGTTTGGGCCGGGCGATGTCTAAAAATTGTTCTAATGAGACCCTGTTGTTTTAAATAAATAAATAACCGACGAGATGAGAGAGATCTGCATGGTGGTGCTCCACCGCTTTACTCCTGTAAGATTAACTGGAGTTGGAACTGAAAAGAGTTTTATGTGATGATTCGCCGTACTGAATACGTGTTATTACAAATTACCGCACGCCTCACGATTGGATTCGATTCCGTTTCAGGGGGTCGTGATTCGTTTCGATTCTGAGAGTTCTGTTTGAATCGATTCTGATTTATGGTTACGATTTGGTTCTGATTCAGAGGGTTGGAGTTTGATTCGATTTGGATTCATTAGAGTGGTTGCGATTAAGTTCAATCCGATTCAGGGGGTTAAAGATTCAGTTCCGTTCTGATTCATGAATTTGGTTATGAATTTGACCCAAATTCAGAGGGCTACTATTTGATTCAGATTCATGGCAGTTTCGATTCACTTCAATACTGATTCAAGGAGTTTCGATTCAATTCCATTCCAGAGGGTTAGGATTTCATTTCGATTCAGGGGGTCAAGAGTCAGTTTGAGTTCGATGCAGGGGGTCAAGAGTCAGTTTGAGTTCGATGCAGGGGGTCATGAGTCAGTTTGAGTTCGATGCAGAGGGTCACGAGTCAGTTTGGGCTCGTTTCAGGGGGTCACGAGTCAGTTTGGGCTCGTTTCAGGGGGTCACGAGGTCAGTTTGGGCTCGTTTCAGGGGGTCACGAGTCCAGTTTGGGCTCGTTTCAGGGGTCACGAGTCCAGTTTGGGCTCGTTTCAGGGGGTCACGAGTCAGTCTGGGCTCGATGCAGGGCGGCACGAGTCAGTCTGGGCTCGATGCAGGGCGGCACGAGTCAGTCTGGGCTCGATTTTGAAATTAGGTTTCATTTCCGATTCATTCAGAGGGTTAGAATCCGATTCGTTTCTGATTCAGCGCGTTACATCTCCATTTGTTTTCGATTCATGGGCTTATGAGTTGACTTTATTTCGATTCAAGGCTTGAGTTTGATTCAGATTCAAGGGGTTACGATTCGTCAGTCCGATTGAGGGGTTTCAATTTGATTTGATTCCTATTCAGGGGGTTGTAATTCTCTTCTGGTTCACAGGGTTACGATTCGATTATAAAATGATTCACGATGCCTCTCCATTACTCAAGCTTTAGTGTCGCTGTACAGGGTCGGTGTTTGGCCGTGTCTGAAGAAACGATGGGATGGTGTGCATCAGGACAATACTTTTTTTTTTAGTGCAGAGTATTCATTCCTGTAAATAAAGACGGCCACAGCCTCTATACCTGACCGTGAGAGTGACGTTTGGTCTTCTCGGACGAACTCGGGTTAAAATTCATCGTCCCTTAAAGACTATTGGCTGGTGATGGAAACGGAGCGATAAATGGAATGTTCTTTCTTCTTCCTCTCTTTTTCCGTCCCTCTCTTCTGCGATGACCTCAGATCTGCTGTTCTGGTAGACTGGTGTCTCTCAGTGAAGCTGTACAGAAACACCATTGTGTGTGTGTGTGTGTGTGTGTGTGTGTGTGTGTGTGTGTGTCTCTGTCTCTGCACAACCTCACTAACTAGCACTCAGTTTGTCTGAATGTCTCCATTTTCCCCATATCACTTATATGATGATGTACATTTTCCTCTGTGAACGTTTGACCTGCGTATGAATTTGTGAGAAACCAAAAACTCGGACTCGCTCAAATGTTTCTCAGCTGCAGCCGACCTCCATCGTTCACCCCAGAAATGGCTGAAAAGGATTCCGAACATTCTATGAAATTTCCACGGAAAAGCTACTGACAGGCCGGCGGAGGTTTCTCATCAATCATACAGAAGATCTGAAGAGCAAATCAACCTCGAATGTACAGCTGTAACCATGATTTCTATCAGCGGATCATCTGTCGTAGGGCTGCACAGTAACGGCTCGAAGGATTTCTGCTCAGTTCGGCACTTGATAAATACATGATCACGAATAGGTTTCGTTACTCGTATACCACGGCCAAAATGCAGACTATCAAGATTGTTTTTATTATTTCGTAAGGAATCACACATGATATTTTTCTTTTTTCTATATAATTACATTTAATGTCGAGACGTCCCTAAAACAGGTTCGGTCTTGATATCACTTGAGTTATAGCAGCTATAAAGACTCTTTAATCACCAGCTTCTCTTATTTTTTCTTTCTTTTAAGATATTGAGAGCTTGTTATGTCACATGGGACTCAGAAACCTGATTGACTTTTCAGGGGCTTACAATTCACTTCAGTTCTGATTCAGTAGGTTATGAATTTGATTTGATTCAGTGGCTTACGAGTTGATTCTGATTCAGTGACTTACGATTCAATTCTGATTCATCGGCTTGCAAGTTGATTCGATTCTGATTCAGTGGCTTACGATTCGATTCAGTGGTTTAGGATTTGATTCTGATTCAGTGGCTTACGAGTTGATTTGATTCCGATTCAGTACCTTAGGATTTGATTCTGATTCAGTGGCTTACGAGTTGATTTGATTCCGATTCAGTGGTTTAGGATTTGATTCCGATTCAGTGGCTTGGGATTTGATTCTGATTCATCGGCTTGCGATTTGATTCGATTCTGATTCAGTGGCTTTCGATTCTGATTCAGTGGCTTTCGATTCTGATTCAGTGGCTTAGGTTTTGATTCTGATTCTGTGGCTTACGAGTTGATTTGATTCCGATTCAGTGGCTTAGGATTTGATTCTGATTCAGGGAGTTATGCTTTTGAATGTTCTTAAGAATGAATACATGTATTTTTGTAGCTTTGTTTTTTGTTGTTGTTCTTGGATTGCTGGGAAACTGTTCCCGAACCTGTATATGGTGACGGAGATCACGTATGGTAGAGAAGCCTGTGAGAGTCGGGATGTGATGGTCTTGTCACATCGCCCACCTCTGCTTCAGGTTATCGGTTCTCTCAAGGTCCACCACGTGCAGGTTTTTAGGACCTCGGTTCCTTTATGATGCTTTTTATCAGAATTTTTCTTTTTGCGTAATGTAATGTGCTACTTTCTTCCTGTCTTTCTTTCTTCTACAGCGTACACAATTCTTTTTAATAACGTCTGGACGTCTAAAGTTCACGTACTAACACGCGCAAAATCCATCTAAAGTGTTTAGAGTGGTTTTTAGTTAATACGATAAACATTTTGGTTTAAATTTGAGATATTATTATTATTATTATTATTATTATTATTATTATACTTTTAAATCAGCTAAAATCTTTTTTCTTTGGTCTCTTCTTGTTTTATTTTCTCAGGCGCGAAACGTCAACACGGGAGAGTTGGCAGCCATCAAAGTCATTAAACTGGAACCAGGTACACCTTCGTGCGTCCTTCCCTCCATCCATCAGAGATAAATGCTCTCTCGCTCGCTCGCTCGCTCACATACACACATACACACACACATACACACACACACACATACATACACACACACACACACACACAGTGCAATAATTAACCAAACCTGCATGTGGGGATTAATAATGCAGCAACACTCACAGGCTGTTAAACACACTTTGAGAGAGAGAGTGTGTGTGTGTGTGTGTGTGTGTGTGTGTGTACACTTTAGCATGTTATCTTACCTGATCGCTACCTCCGTGTTCTTTCCAAGGAGTTTCACACTCTTTCCGTGAGGGTGTGTGTGTGTGTGTGTATGCATATATACTGTTGTATTCTATTTAGGATTTTGTAGCTGTCCTAATAAAGATAAACTGTGTGTGTGTGTGTGTGTGTGTGAGTGAGTGAGAGAGAGAAATGTTCCACACGGGATCGAGAATCTAATAAGGAGCATCGTGGTGTGCTGTTATCGGAAAATAATGAACGACAGGGCGGAGTGATGAAGCGGACTTCCTGTTCCTGTTGATCATTTCCCTCTACGAGCACATCCTGGGACTTTTTTGAGACTTCTAGCACCGCGTCGTACTTTTTATCCGTTTATAGTTACGTGGAATGACACGGGACGTGGGCGGCTGTGGCTCAGTCGGTAGAGCGGGTTGTCCACTAATCCACTAATCGTAGGGTTGGTGGTTCGAATCCCGGCCCGGGTGATCCCATGCCGAAGTGTCCTTGGGCAAGACACTGAACCCTAAGTTGCCCCCGATGGCAAGCTAGCACCTTGCATGCAGCTCTGCTACCATTGGTGTGTGAGTGTGTCTCATTTGTAAGTCGCTTTGGATAAAAGCATCTGCTAAATGAATAAATGTAAATGGGACGTCTCCTGGCCAATCAGAATGGAGACTTTTAACAGCTCTGTGGCGTAACTGAGCGATAACGACGACTCCCGTTCTCTTATGATCCATAACGTCTGATTTCTTTACTTTTTTATTTTGTTATTTAATTGAAATCGATTTCCAGAGTGATGATGTAGCATGAGTAACGTTTCTGGATTTCCAGGTGAGGACTTTGCGGTGGTTCAGCAGGAGATTATCATGATGAAAGATTGTAAACACTCGAACATTGTAGCGTACTTCGGCAGTTATCTCAGGTAACGCACTCACAACACTGCTATCTAACACCTTTCTGTCTCCCTCTCTCTCTCTCTCTCCCCCTCTCTCTCTCTCTGTCTCATTCTCTCTCTCTCTGTCTCTCTCTCTGTCTCTCCCTCTCTCTCTCTCTCTCTGTCTCTCCCTCTCTCTCTCTCTCTCTCTCTCACTGTCTCTCTCTCTCTCTCTCTCTCTCTGTCTCCCTCTGACTGTCTCTCTCTGTCTCTCTCTCACTGTCTCTCTCTCTCTCTGTCTCTCTCTGTCTCTCTCTCTCTCTCTGTCTCTCTCTGTCTCTCTCCCTCTCTCTCTCCGTCTCTCTCCCTCTGTCTCTCTCTCTGTCTCTGTCTCTCTCTCTCTCTCTCTGTCTCTCTCTCTGTCTCTATCTCTCACACACACACACACGGACGCTTTTCTTTCCAGTCGTGTGCTAGCTAAGCTGAACTGTCCTCAGATTATCTGTAGTAAGAGATGATTGATGATGTAAAGTTCCTGCACCTTCCATGGGATCAAATATATTATATTATATATGACTCCTCCCCCCAACCCCCCCCCACCTGACTCTAATTTCACCTTCAGATTAAACTGCTCATCCTAGAGGTGCACATACTTTGAAGCTGCACTGTGTTTGTGTGTTTCAGGAGAGATAAGTTATGGATCTGTATGGAATACTGCGGTGGAGGATCACTACAGGATATTTACCACGGTAATTACACCTCACGTCTCCTTACGTCACACACGTGGCCTCCCTCTGTGGGAGTGACGTTCTAACGCTAACTACACGCATTAAAACGTTTGGGAACGCCGAGAGAACATACGCGTTCTAGCACACGGGTTCGTGGGGAAGAGTATGGGTCCGGACTGAGGATGGTGTGTGTTCTGATCAGTTCACTCGCATGTGAAGTGCACACACTTATGTGTCCCGCTAACGCTAGCATACACGATAAAATGTCTCTCTCTCTCTGTCTCTCTCTCTGTCTGTCTCTCTTTCTGTCTCTCTCTTTCTCTGTCTGTCTCTCTTTCTGTTTCTCTCTCTCAGTGACTGGACCTTTGCTGGAGTCACAGATTGCATATGTATCACGGGAGACGCTTCAGGTACTCACTCACTCTCACACTTTCTCACACTCACTCACTCTCACACTCTCACACTTTCACACTCTCACACTTTCACACACTCTCACTCTCACACTCTCTCACACTTTCACACTCTCACACTTTCACACTCTCACTCACACTCTCTCACACTTTCACACTCTCACTCACACACTCTCACACTTTCACACTCTCACACACTTTCACACTCACTCACTCACTCTCTCACTCTCTCACTCTCACACTTTCTCACTCTCTCACTCACTCTCACACTCTCTCACTCTCACACACTCACCCTCACTCTCTCACTCTCTCTCTCACACTCTCTCACACTCTCACTTACTCTCACACTCTCACTCACACTCTCACACTCATTCTCTCACACACTCTCACACACTCACACCCTCACTCTCACACACACTCTCACTCACTCTCACACTCACACTCTCTCACAGTCTCACACTCTCACACTCTCACTCTCACACTCATTCTCTCACACACTCTCACACACTCACTCACTCTCTCACTCACTCTCTCACTCACTCTCTCACTCACTCTCTCTCACTCACTCTCTCACACTCACTCTCTCACACTCACTCTCTCACTCACTCTCGCTCACTCACTCACTCACTCACTCACTCTCTCACTCACTCACTCACACTCTTGCTCACACACACACACAGAGTTGTATGGATGAGAGTGTAAAGTGTACTGTGTGTGTCTCAGGGCCTGTACTACCTCCATAACAAAGGAAAGATGCACAGAGACATTAAGGTAGGCTTCCACATGCTCTACCTTTAACCTTTGACCTTTCCTTCTGTAAAGTTTCTTCACGTCTTCATGTTTGTTTGTTTTTCCTCACAGGGAGCAAATATCTTACTAACTGACAACGGCTATGTGAAGCTGGGTGAGCCGAGTGATGAAACTGTTACAGATATGTAAATTAGAATGATCCATCGGATGTTCGGTATTAAAGACCGTCTGTGTTTCGGTCTCTGCAGCGGATTTCGGCGTCTCGGCTCAGATCTCCGCCACTCTGGCCAAGAGGAAGTCCTTCATCGGGACGCCATACTGGTAAAGTCCTGCTCTGTTCTACTGGCTTTCTAAAAGGAGGTGTGGCCTCTTTGCTAGTCTTAGTGAAGGAGCCGTGGCGTCTGTATCAGTCTTAGTGAAGGAGGCGTGGCCTCTTTGTTAGTCTTATTGAAGGAGGTGTGGCCTCTGTGTGGTTGTCTTATTGAAGGAGGTGTGGCCTCTATGTCAGTCTTAGTGAAGGTGTGGCCTCTGTCAGTCTTAGTGAAGGTGTGGCCTCCGTGTCAGTCTTAGTGAAGGAGGCGTGGCCTCTGTCAGTCATAATGAAGGAGGCGTGGCCTCTGTGCCAGTCTTAGTGAAGGGGTATGGCCTCTGTGTCAGTCTTAGTGAAGGAGGCATTGCCTATGTGTCAGTCTTAGTGAAGGGGGTGTGGCCTATGTGTCAGTCTTAGTGAAGGGGGTGTGGCTTCTGTGTCATTCAAGGTTTCAGTATCAGAAAAGAAAAAATAGAATCATGCCATCTCTAATTAATAAAGCTGCATTCAAGTGAAATAACAATACATATCTCTCTCTGTGTGTGCGTGTGTGTGTGTGTGTGTGTGTGTGTGTCGCGTGCGTGTACAGGATGGCACCAGAGGTGGCTGCAGTAGAGCGTAAAGGAGGTTATAATCAGCTGTGTGATATCTGGGCCGTGGGCATCACTGCTATAGAACTGGCCGAGCTGCAACCTCCCATGTTCGACCTGCACCCCATGAGGTGTGTGTGTGTGTGTGTGTGTGTGTGTGTGTGTGTGTGTGTGTGTGTGTGTGTGTGTAAAAGTGTGTATGAGTAAGTTTCATTTTCTTGTCTCTCTCCCTCAGAGCTCTTTTCCTCATGACCAAGAGTAACTTCCAGCCTCCTAAACTGAAAGATAAACTCAAATGGTGAGTGTGTGTGTGTGTGTGTGTGTGCGTGAGACGTATTAAAGACATTTTTAGAAGTTTTTGCATCTTTAGATGTTGTAATAAGAAGTGATGATTAGAGGTTCTCTCTTCTTCTGCACTCAGGACGAATAACTTTCATCATTTTGTGAAAATGGCGCTGATTAAAAACACTAAGAAGAGGCCGACGGCGGATAAACTGCTGCAGGTGCGTGCCGTGTTCCTCGCATGTTCCTCACGTGTTCCAGCAACGGTTTGATCTCTCCCTCGTCCACGTGTTAGATTTCTCCTAGTGGGAATCCCAGTCTCGGTTTTGCGGGGTGTTTTCAGTTGCCATAAATGGAGTTTATAATAATATGCGGTGTTTATTTCATCATACCAGCTAGTTAGCAAACCAGCTAATCATACACCCAAAGGAAACACATACAGGAAATGACACGTGTTTACATCAACAACTAAAAAAACTCCAGACCAACTGTTCTTTAGTCAGATTATACCAACATAAAACATCTAATCTCACGAACATGCAGAAGTAAAGCTAGCTAGTTAGCAATCCAGCTATTAGCACGTTAGCTAGCATGCCGAAATTACACCGTATAAGATTCCAGTGGAATACTTCATACACACCTGTGACGCGTGACATGAGTAGTAAAGTTGACGAGGGAGCATGAAAAAAAAAAAAAACAGGCTTTTTTCCAATCACATTGCTCTGCTCGGTGACATCACAAGCTCACTTCCTGTCTCGTCCAGCACCCATTCGTATCGCAGCCGCTGAGTCGCACGCTCGCCATCGAGCTGCTGGACAAAGTGAACAACCCCGACCACGCCGACATGGAGGATAGTCACGACGGTGAGGACGAAGAAGCCGATCCTGAGGTGAGGTCACGACCTTTTGACATTTGCTCGCTAATTTATGTTTCTTCCGGCGATCCCGGTGCTTATCCCATATTTATTCTTTCTTTATAAATTACTGAGATTTCAAATTATTTGAAAACGTGAAGCACTGGATAGTGTGTGTGTGTGTGTGTGTTGCTATAAACCACCAAACGTCTCTGTATGTGGTGTATTTCCAATTCCAAATAAACATTTTCAAATCCGATTACAATCTTTTTGGGGTTTTTTTCTCCAGTATCCGATCCACCGGGTTTTGCTGAGTATCAGATCAGCGTCTCTACATCTGAATTACCGTGAAATATTCCATCAATCAAATTTATAGGTGTAGAACATTATAAATAGTGATGGAGATATTGTGTGCTTTCTTATTACACTGTATTATTGTGATGTGTGTGTGTGTGTGTGTGTGTGCAGTCTCCTGTGCACGTACCTCAGCGGATCACGTCAGCAAGCCGAAGTTCACGGGATAAAAAGACTCTGTCAGAGATCAACTGTGAGTGTGTGAGAGAGAGTGTGTGTGTGTGTGTGTGTGTGTGTGTGTGCGCATGTTGCAGCGTGTGTGTGTGTGTGTGTGTGAGCGAGAGAGAGAGTTTGAGTGACATCTTTCTCTCTGTGTGTTGTAGTTGATCAGGTGAAGTTTGATCCACCGCTGTGGAAAGAGACGGAGCTGCATGAACCGGTATGTAACAGTGTGTGTGTGTGTGTGTGTGTGTGTGTGTGTGTGTGTGTGTGTGTAAAACGTGTGTGTATATATGTCGAATGTGTGTGTGAGTGTGTGGATTTAAATCTCTGAGAAAGAGTGTATGTTGTCACAGGAACTGCAGTTGGAGCCGCAGAGCTTACTGGGTGATCATAAGTAAGTGCACGTTTATGCGTTTAATGTGTGTGTGTGTGTGTGTTTAATATGTGTGTGTGTGTGTGTGTGTGACCGAGTCTTCTGTCCCTCTTACTCTGTTGGCGTTTTTCTGTCTCTCCGTTCATCTTCCTCTCTTTTAGGAGTCTGTTAAAATCAGTAGCAGAGGAACTCAATCAGAGGTAAGTTATGCCCCGCCCACTGCCCCAGATTGGTCAGCGCTAGTTAACTCCTTCCACCCCATTAGCCGAGTAGACTAACTCCCTCTGCTTAGCACCGCTTAGCTATCCTCACGATTGTGTGTGTATAAGTGTGTGTGTGTGTGTGTGTGTGTGTTTCTCTCCATAATGCTTGTTCATTGCCCTGTTCTGTGGCTGCCACGCCCTCTTAGTCTCCGCCCTCTTCATTTCTCTCAGGGGTCATGTGACACATTTAGAGGAGGATGAGGAGGATGGTGATGATGAAGCTGGACAGTAAGTGTCTGAGAGTAAGATTGTTGATATGCCAGCTCGCTCCCTCTCTCACGCACGCACGCACACACACACAGACACACACACACACACACACACGCACGCATGCATGGTTGCTTGTCATCACCTTAACGAGCCTCAGGTAGTGTCTAGTGGTGTGTCTGAATCAGCACTCGAGCTGAAACTCACTTTTCTCTTCAGCTGTGTCCTACTCTCTCTCTGAGTGTGCATGCCGTTTAAGAGTGTGTGTGTGTGTGTGTGTGTGTGTGTGTGTGTGTGTAAGAGCGAGAGAGAGAGCATGTCCCAGCCTGTCATCACTAACTCTTCATGCTTCATGTCTGTGGTGTTGTGAAGACGTTTTGTGCCTCAGGCAAAGAAAAAAGAGCAACAGGTGGTAAAGTGTCCATAAAAAAACTCCCATGATGCTTTGCTACACTCACTTCTAACCACCGGCAGTAATCCCGCAGTAACAGAACAATCACCTGACGCTGTGTTTCACTCAGATTTAACTCGCTCAAAGCTTGTATGGCTGGGATGCATAGATTAGCGTCTCCCCATCTGATTGGTCGCCGTGTGAGTCATGACAAAACTGCATGTCATTATAATCTGTATGATTATGGATACTGTGTGTGTGTGTGTGTGTGTGTGTGAGAGAGATTATGATGATGATGATCTAATCTAAACTGTATGTGTGATTTCTCAGTTCAAACTCCAGTTCCACAATGAGGCCTAAAGTCCCTCCCCCGTTACCCCCTAAGGTGAGAACACACACACACACATTCCAAAGGCATCTAGTGTAGTAGAATTTTAATTAATTAAATGTTTTATCATTCAAACAGTATTTCTCTCTGTGTCTGTCTATCTAACTATCTGTCTATCTATCTGTGTCTGTCTATCTGTCTATCTGTCTGACTCTTTCTGTGTCCCCCCCCAGCCAAAGTCTCTCGGCGCTGCTCAGAGCGACCCTGACGGAGAGGACAGCACCGGAGAGGGGACCATCAAACGTTGCCCTGTCTCCTCAAGCCCCGCCCCTCCTCCTCGCCCCGCTTCCTGTGTGCCCCCCAGGCCGCCGCCTCCTCGTCTGCCCCCCCAGAGACGCAGCAGCTTAGGTAAAAGGCCTCCCGAGCACGCTCGGACAGAACCCGAAGGGGATGATGGGAGTTTTAGGTTCTGGGACTGGCTTCACGCCGAGGAGCAGAAGGAAGACAGTAAGCCTGGCTCCGCCCCCGGGTATCCAGATGCCGCTCTGTGATTGGTAGATGTAAAAATCGTGGTAGACGTGTAGTGGCTTCCATTGCCTCCAATGGAGTTTCCATCCACCTGTAATGTGAATTTTACTCCGAGCGTAAAGAAATAAACTCCTAACTCTGGTTGAATTCTGTCTTTGGCTGAGGCGAGAGAGTGAACAGAGAGAGTAAAAGCGTAGAGGCTGATGGAAACCTTTCTGTTTGTGTTGTTTTTAGTTTTTAAATAAGTAACGCTGTGTAACGCGAGTGTGTGTCTTTTTACACGCTTACGTCTTAAACCTCAAACAACCCAGAGCTGAACAGGAAAGTTCCAGAAGTAAACCTGTGTCGTCATTGTTGTTGTTCTTTTTGATTGACCGAGGCACTACATTACCCACAAACCTAAACCAACACCCGTCGTCGCCGTAACCATGGAAACCGCAACACCCTGCGTCCCAGCTAGCCAGCTTGCTCAAGAGAATTAAACGATCGGCCCGACATGGCATGGCGGCGTTTTCCGGGGGTCCGACAATTCCTCCCCTTCAAAAATCCCGCCCACTGGGGTTGATTGACAGGTGTTCGTCAGCGAAACGCGATTATATTTTCGCCCGAGTTTTGGATAAAGTCGTGGTTCATCTCGTAGCTGCCTGGTTTTCCGAAACGTTTACGGAGGAAACTTCTGGAACCGTTGGAGGGGGAAAAATTGACCCCCCCCCCCCCCCCAGCTCTGTTAAGTTAGCATGTTAGCATCCACAACGAATCAGTGACGTTAACCAGCACTGACACACTCCTGTATGTGGTATTAACCCGTCGTGGTGTGTGTGGTGTTTATCGGTATTTCGCGGGACGTAGCTCTCGTCTGCGTGTGTTAACGAGGAGGAGAAGTCTAGATAGCACGCCGAGTACGTCCGTGAGGAATTGTTCTGGACGAACCGGACGTGATTAGATAAATGACTAGCTTACTTAAATCAGCGAGTACTAACGAGAGATTGTTTTATTATTATTATTATCGCAGTGGCTAGACGAATATCCAGGCAGATCTACACGGAAAAGTCGACAGGGTTCTAATGGGTTCTTCTGTGAGGATGAGAAACTTTAAACTGTGTGTGTGTGTGTGTGTGTGTGTGTGTGTGTAGGTAACGGATTGAGCGCGTCGTCGCAGAACGGAGAGCGGGGAAGACTGTCGACTCTCCCGACCATTCCCAGTCAAAGGAGCAAAGACGTTCCCGTGAGTCTGGTTTTATCCTCGGGTTCGGCGCCGTCTGTTTCCTTTCCCGTTTTTCTCCGCGGATTCTTTTAACTCGTGTCTCCTTGTTGTCGCAGAAGCCGATGTTTAACGGTCTGCCTCCCACGCCCAAAGTGCACGTGAGTACACTTACTGTCTGACACGCGAACGAGACACGTCACCTTGACGACAGATCCCAGAGCCACGTTACCCAAAAAAAAAAACCCACCCCAGAATCCAAAAAACGTTGGGACGCTGTGTAAAACATAAGTAAAAACGGTGGGCGGTTGTGTCTCAGTCGGTAGAGCGGGTTGTCCACTAATCCGCTAATCGTAGGGTTGGTGGTTCGAATCCCGGCCCGGGTGATCCCATGCCGAAGTGTCCTTGGGCAAGACACTGAACCCTAAGTTGCCCCCGATGGCAAGCTAGCACCTTGCATGCAGCTCTGCTACCATTGGTGTGTGAGTGTGTCTCATTTGTAAGTCGCTTTGGATAAAAGCGTCTGCTAAATGAATAAAAGTAAATGTAATGTAAATGTAAAAACGGAACGCAACGATTCGCAGAAGAAGATAGAAACCGTATCAGACGCTTAAACTGAGGACATTTAGCGTTTTTTAAGGGATAAATAAGGTCATTTTGGATTCGATGGCCGCGACACGTCTCTAAAACGTTGGGACGAGAGGAATAAAAGACCTGAAATGTAAGTGGAGGTTAATTGGGAACAAATCAGTAAGATGATTGGGGATAACAAGAGGATCTTAGAGAGGCGGAGTCTTTCAGAAGTAAAGATGGGCGGACGTTGACATCTACAAATCTGTGTGAATTCGGAATAACGTTCCTCGACGACTGCGAACATCTCATCATCTACAGTACATGATCTCATCACTAACTGATGGCGTGATCCCGAGACGTCAGCAGAACGCCATAGAAACAGCCGCGTTACTTCTGAGGTTCAGGCCAGTTTGTCCTGATTGCTAGCGATGGGAAGGACGTGACGCTGTGAGGACTTCCACGTCTGATGGTGTAATATTTAGGAATTGTGAGCAGGAGGTAGAGACGAGAGGAGATAATCCTGATACACACGTGTTTCTTCTGTGCAGATGGGAGCGTGTTTCTCGAAAGTGTTCAACGGGTGTCCGCTGAAGATCCACTGCGCCGCGTCCTGGGTCAACCCGGACACCAGAGGTACGAGGCATGGGTCCGCGAGCCGCCGCGTCGATCCGATTTCTCGACAGGTCCTTCAAATAATCCCGTTGTTGTTATGGTTTCAGATCAGTATTTGATTTTCGGAGGCGAGGAAGGAATCTACAGCCTTAACCTGAACGAGCTTCACGAGACCTCCATGGTGCAGGTGGGACTCTAGAATCTAAACGTGTATCAGTAACTCACGACGCTGTCGGTCGTGACGGTCGGCCCGCACTCCCGCTTTAACTAACCTGCTGATTTCTGGCAGATCTTTCCCCGGAGGTGCACGTGGCTATACGTGATGAACAACTGGCTCTTCTCCATATCCGGTAAGAGCTTTTCAGCGTTCTTATAAAGCACCGAGAAAATCAAATGGACATGGAACGTGTGAGAGAGAGCACAGCGGGACCAGTGCACTTTAATTACATTATTCATCCGTGTGTGTGTGTGTGTGTGTGTGTGTGCAGGTAAAGCGTCCCAGCTGTACTCCCATAACCTGTGTGGTCTCTTCGAGCACGCTCGGCAGATGCAGAAGTTACCCATGGCCATACAGACGTACAAACTGCCCGATAAAATGATCCCTCGGTAGGTTCGGGCTTTGATGTCGATTTTCTTGGCGGTAAACGAATTAAATAAGCGTTAACCTCGAAGCCCTTATTTATAAAGCCGCAAGTATCGGGAATAAAATCCGCAACCTTTTAGAGGCAGAGCTTACACGACATTTTCTACACGTGTGTTTAGCCAACAGTCAATCGCTAAAGCATGTCGTATACGAGCGATGCGGCGAAGCAGGACGCGGACACGTGGGAGAAAGGCGACGTGACGCACGCACGTGTTACACGACCGGTTTTGTAACTCTCTGTTAAATGCACTGATTCTCTGTAATTGTTCTACAGGAAGTTCACAGTGTCCAGTAAGATTCCAGACACAAAGGGGTGCCAGAAGTGTTGTGTAGGTGAGTCACGGAGGTTCCAGGATGTAATGGCAGCACACAGGATTAAACACACAGGAGGATTGTTCTTTTAAGCTTTACGCTTGTGAGCTAGAGAGCGAATACACACAAATACTGTATCAAAGTGTTTAATGTTGTGTAATATCAGAGGTATAAGATGGACCCTGTTAATCAGAGGTGTGTGTGTGTGTGTGTGTGTGTAGTTCGGAATCCATACACAGGGATGAAGTATCTTTGTGGTGCATTCCAGTCCAGTGTACTTTTGTTTGAATGGGTGGACTCCATGCAGCGCTTCATGCTCATCAAGGTGGGGATTGTGTTTTTGTGTGTCTGAGAGTCTGTGAGAGTGAGTCTGAGTGAGCGAGTCAGTGAACCAGTCAGTGAATGAGCCTTGAATGTCAATCTGAGCGAGTCTGAGTAAGCGAGTCTGAGTGAGCGAGTCAGTGAATGAGCCTTGAGTGTCAATCTAAGCGAGTCTGAGTGAGCGAGTCAGAGTGAGCCAGTCTAAGCGAGTCTGAGTAAGCGAGTCAGTGAACAAGTCAGTGAATGAGCCTTGAATGTCAATCTAAGCGAGTCTGAGTGAGCGAGTCAGTTTAAGCAAGTCTGAGTAAGCGAGTCAGAGTGAGCCAGTCTAAGCGAGTCTGAGTGAGCGAGTCAGTGAACAAGTCAGTGAATGAGCCTTGAATGTCAATCTGAGCGAGTGAGTGAGTCAGTCAGTCTAAGCGAGTCTGAGTCAGCGAGTCAGTGAATGAGCCTTGAGGGTCAATCTAAGCGAGATTGAGTGAGCGAGTCAGTGAATGAGCCTTGAGGGTCAATCTAAGCGAGACTGAGTGGGCGAGTCAGTGAATGAGCCTTGAGGGTCAATCTAAGCGAGTCTGAGTGAGCGAGTCAGTGAATGAGCCTTGAGGGTCAGTCTAAGCGAGACTGAGTGGGCGAGTCAGTGAATGAGCCTTGAGGGTCAGCCTAAGCGAGACTGAGTGGGCGAGTCAGTGAATGAGCCTTGAGGGTCAGTCTAAGCGAGCCTTTAGTGTCAATCTAAGCGAGTCAGTTTAAGACAGTCAGTGAGTGAGTCTGTGAGTGAATCAGCATGTCTGTGATTACAGACCTAATTTTTTTCTTTTATTCTGTGTGTGTGTGTGTGTGTGTGTGTGTGTGTGTGTGTGCATAGAGTATAGACTTCACCCTCCCTTGTCCACTGGAGGTGTTTGAGATGCTGGTGGTCCCGGAGCGTCACTACCCCTTGATCTGTGTGTCCGTTGTTAAGGGCAGTCAGCCTGACCAGGTCGTGACCTTTGGCACCGTTGACCCCAACGATATAGCGCCGACCTTCACTGAACCTGGTATGAACCGATGAACTCGCTGCATTTGTGTGTAGTCTGATACCATTACATTCATTTCATTTAATACCAAAATCGTTATAAAAGCTTCAGACCTGGAACGGAAATGCGTCCGGTCGATTCGGAGCACAGCATGTCGTTCTGCGTAAAAGACGTTCTTAAGAGCCCGGACACGCAGAAACAGGAGAGCGGTCGCAGTGAGAGAGGAGTCACATCTCTGTGTGTTGACATGCCGTGTGTGTGCTTCTGTTCCAGACACGTCACAGACGTGCGTGATTCATGTCACGCAGCTGGAAAGGGACACCATACTGGTGTGTTTGGACCGTGAGTATGGATCCATCACTTACTGATTAGAACGTAACACTGGCTTAGATTGAGAGATTAGTGCGCACACACACACACACACACACACACACACACACACACACTGTTTGCTGATGTCATTTCAGTGCCAGGTGTGTAAATGCTGAGGGCTGACTGTTTAACTCTGTGTGTGTGTGTGTGTGTGTGTGTGTGTGTGTGTTGCAGGTTGTATAAAGATGGTGAACTTACAAGGCCGATTAAAATCCAGCAAGAAGCTCTCAGCCGAGCTCACCTTCAACTTCCAGATTGAAGCAATAGGTGAGTAAAACTCTGTGTGTGAGAGAAATGGTCAGGTGTCCACATACTTTTGAGCATATAGTGTAAATAGTTAACTACATTCTCGTCGGAAGTAAAAAAATTAATTAAATGCTGCGCACACACACACACACACACACACACACACACAAGCGATGACAGTAGCAGACTCATTATGACGCCTCTTTCTCCGGGTTTCAGTGTGTTTGCAGGACAGCGTGCTGGCGTTCTGGAGACACGGCATGCAGGGACGCAGCTTCAAAACCAACGAGGTGTGTGTGTGTTTGGGGATTGTGTATCCACGATGTATTGAGTGTGTGTGTGTGTGTGTGTGTGTGTGTGTGTGTAATATTGCTCTGTCACTGCACCAGATCACGCAGGAGATCTCTGACAGCTCGCGCATCTTCAGACTGCTGGGCTCAGACAGGTAAATAACGACCTCGAAAACACACACACACACACACACACACACACACACACACACACACACACGCATGCGAATGTCCATGGTTGCTACACACGCATATGCAGAGAACATATACAATACTTATACTTCTCATAACCTTTCTCTTAATCTGACGTGTGTGTGTGTGTGTGTGTGTGTGTGTGTGTGTGTGTGTGTGTGTGTGTTACAGGACGGTGGTGTTGGAGAGTCGACCGACCGATAACCCGACAGCTCAGAGTAACCTGTACATACTTGCGGGCCATGAGAACAGCTACTGAATGCGCACACACACACAAACACACTAAACAGCATTCCTTTGCTACACTACATAGCACACTACACCCCCGCCACAGCTGTAAGCTACATCTGCGTGCGCGCACACATTCCTATAAACAGTACGCCAGCAGCCCCGCCCTCTTACAGTACTGTACACTACACACTACACACACCCACCACTTCAGCGCTTGTATCCTTCCCTGTCGCGCCGACTCGCCCGTTTTTAAGTTATTTATCCTGGCACGTTACAGCGAGGCGTTTTACTTTTTGTTTTTCTAAAAAAAATTTTTTTTTTTTTTTATCTCCCTCAGCCCTGCCTGCAGCCTTCCCTCGTTCTCGGTCCGGCTCCCGAAGAGCCGATGCACCTTTAATCACACCAAGCGGTAACATCATCTCGTCTTACGGCCAGCCACGTAACGACTTCGTAACACACAAACTGTATATTTAAAGAATAAAGCGGTTCGTGTAAAAAGGGGAAAAAAAAAAAGCTCACGTCGGTATTTGGAACGTAACGCGAGACGTTTATGTTTAACGATCCAACGTATTGACGTCGAGACGGACGCTTCCTCGGACGTTTTATCAGCGTGACCGGTCTAGCAGTAATCCGGAACACGAGTACCACGCGCGCTTAACGATCCCCAGATCCTCACCGTAACCATGACGACAAAAACAAGGAACAACTCTTCTGATTTTTATTGCACTTTTAGCGTTTTTAAACGGACGTTTCGTTCTCGTCGTATATTGTAAACCTGCATCGCTTCGACTGTGAGAAATAAATAATCTCCTGTTTATTATTAAGATAAGTTGCCTTGACACTAACTGTTATTATTATTATTATTATTATTATTATTATTATTATTATTATGATGGTAAAGCTAACACTTAGCGTGGATGTTTGGACAGGAAACTAACAAGAGGTTCCTGTTCTAGAGAGCAGTAACCTGAATCCGCGTCACGTAAAAGCGATGGTTAGTCAGTCAGTCAATAGAAATATATCTACAGCTACTTAGCGACCGGACGAGAGGACGCTGTTGGCGTGAAATTGTTCTTAAACGCTCCGTCTTTTGCTTTTTGAAGAGAAAAGAAGTAATAACTATGCAGTGACTACGATGACCGTGGTGTTGTAGAGCGCCCGTTTTCTGTTTTCACGTCGCGACAAAGCGTCTCGTCTCGTCACCTCGCGAATACCGACGCGAGCTTTGAACAGTTATTCTGTAAATATAATATTACGCCGTACATGTGTTACGAAGTCGTTCCAGCGCTAGCCTGGACATGGTCGAATAAAGTAACTGTTACCGGAAATGAGTAGAGTGTAACGTCTGTGTAGGTATTTGTCCCCGTCACTTATTCTCGTAGTAATAATAATAACAAGGAACAATAATATGCTTGTGAATTTATGCATTGCAATATCAGAACACGTTCATGCATAGAAGTTACAGTAACGCTAACGGACTCGTGTACATACTTTGGTTATCCGGATCAAAGGCTGCGAGGAAAAGTTTCGCCCGGACGTGCGGTCGACGTTTGCGTCTTTTATCCCCGACCGCTTCCGCTCGCTCGGATCCGCGAATTTGAGGTATTCAAGACACAATTTTTTTAAATAAATAAATGTGTGTGTGTATATA
>JAFFST010053932.1:132755-147064 GCA_022414735.1 Noturus placidus
GCCCCCCCCCCCCCCCCGCTTCTACAAATTTATCCCAGTTTTCCAGTTTCTAGAATCCCGCTCCGGTTTCCCACGTCCTGGAATATTGCTCCGTTGTTTTTTTTTATTTTTAAATTTATTGAAACGCCGTGTTCCTCTGTTCCTCGCCCAGACGCTGAAAGAGTAAACAGAAAGAAGCCGAAAGCTCTACTGACCTAACAGAAGTCATTCTCCTGAGTGTCTGAAGCTCTCCTTTGTGCACTTTATCCCCTCCGCCTCATTCTGTCCCACCTCTGCGTCCCCTCTCTTCCGAACCATGTGAGTTTGCTGAGGTCTCGGACAAAAAGGCCTTGTGTTACAGTAAGTGGAAAAATGAAGACACGAGAGAGAGAGAGAGAGAGAGAGAGAGAGAGAGAGAGATAGATAGAGAGACAGAGATCCACCCCTCCTTTATTAAACAAACCAGACGATTCAATTTAATCTTCAACCTTCTGCCTTGCCCGAGATCTTCCCTGAACTACATTACCACATGTTAAAAACAAGTACTTAAACAAACACACACAAACACACACTCACACACACACAAACACACGTTAATTGTGTCATTATTTACTGAAGTGACTCAGCAGTGTAGACTATTCTAGCAGCTTAAGACATCGGAATAAAGAGCACAGACGAAACGCCCGGCTGTAAACCCCCCCCACAAGCAGTGACGTGGCCATTCATTTGAATTGCAAACACACACCCTGTAAGTTTTCATAAACAGGAACAATAAATAGCAAACCATCCCAAAAGAACCTTGTGTATACCATCACATCTCGACCGTAAGTCCCTCCAGAACATTATCCTGCATTCACACACCAGTCACTTTCCTTTCTTTGCATAGTTCTCAAATTACTACAAATGGAGTGCTCGGAGCCGGTTCTGACACCCAATAGCATCAGACTTCTTCATATGTGTGTCATGTGTATCATACTTACAACAACAACATCTGTGATCTTGGCAACAGTGCAACAATCAATATTCATACAGTGATTTATTTATTTATTTGAAACTAACCCGATCATTAACCCGATCCGTCCCACCAGGATTTTTGCGATCGTGAAAATGAACGTGAAATCATGCAAAACTCGGAGGCGCTTGCAATTAAAAAAATGACCGCAGATGTTCTGCAGATTTGGGCCGACACATTCATTGTGTGCGATTTTGAAAGAAAAAAAAAAGCTGCCGCGAAATTGAGCTTTTTTGGCCGCAACGATCACAAAGAACTCCACGAGCTCCTGTACGGACCGGTCGACTGGCGTCACGTAACACGCTCTGAGGAAAGCGCCATCGACCCTCTTCCGCATACACGAGGTCACGGATAACCCACGATTGGCTAGTGATGCTGTGATTGACGGCTGTAGCATCGTCGTGATTGGACCTTGCGATCTCCTGACTATAAGGGGAATGCTTTGTTGTTGCTCCACTCGAGACCTACGTAGTGTTTGTTTTTTATTTTTAATTATTTTTGAAGCAAGCAAATGTGCTTAGTTTATTGCTTTATTTTCAAAAATGCATTTCAACATTCAATGAAACAGAGACCAATGTACAAACAATCACAATGTTTCTGATTGGTCAATGACCGCGATTTCACTATTGATTATTGGTTTGGTTTTAATGTTAGCGTTTAAAGAATAATAATAATAATAATAATAATAATAATAATAATAATAATAATAATAATAATAATAAGTCTTTATTTTATAAGGCGCCTTTAAAAGTAGCTTCTCAAAGCACTGAACATCACGTGGCCTTCTCCTGAGAAGAAACGAGAACGTTCATGTCCGGACTTACATAACACCTACATAACCAGGCCTTACTGCAGTCATGAGCTCAGCTGTGTGTGTGTGTGTGTGTGTGTGTGTGTGTACATTGTCTCACAAATCTTTACCTCAGGCAGAAGAAAGTTCTCGAAGGTCTTACTTAAGCACGGGAGCTTTTCATACATTTATGATGATCACATTTTCATTCAACTGACACAAAATACTGCTTTATATTTGATATTTAAATCAATTTCATGAAAGGTTCAAGATAAACCCGCTCCTTAATATGTGTGTTACATATGAAGTTTGAGTTTTAGCCCTGGTGCTGCTTTTCCATGGAAGTTTCCAGTCCACACGAGTTCCTCCAGGTCAGTGTACTCGCCCTCACCCTCAAGTCTGACAAGAGAAAAAGGACAAAAATGTTCAAAATATTCAAAATAATATCATTCCTGTCTGCGTAACTGTGACGTCTCGGGCCGGTCTTCATACTTCCTTCCCTTTTCGCCGCTAAATATCGATGTTTGAACCGGACTTTGTTTCTCTGGTTAGCACATTGCTAAGTTCTGTGGCCTTTAGGATGAATATGTTAGCGTTAAGGTTATCTATAAGCTAGTGCGCTACAAACGATGACAAGATTCGCATCATTTAGACCATATACGCGTTCAGAATGTACGGAATCTCTCTCTAGCACCGATACGGATCGACAGTTTCGATGACATCATCCTGCACTTCAGCTTCTCGTCAGATTTTCCATCTAATCAAACGCTCTCTAGAATCGGAAGTGTCCTGCCCCCGATGTTATAAAAATCATCTTGTCGTTGAGCGAGAGTATGGCTTAGCCCAGGCTGTGAGATAAGCGCAACCTTATTGGTTATTTAAAAAGGAGGAGGAGCCGTTCGATATGTCCCGCCCTGACTTCCTGTTTCAGTGGAAATTACGGGTGTCTCTCGACCAGCTGAGTCAAAATGAGTCATCAGTGTCCCAATGTGAAATGAGCCAGGGTCCTTAACTCTTGTTCACCATATACTGATTCACCACATATTGAACTAGGGAGCTGGTTAAGACACACCCATCGCCAACACATTGAATATTGCGGCATGGTTCAAGGCAGTTCACGGGGACTTTAAGTATAGTAATGAAATAAACTTACTCAGGTGTCGTCTACCCCTGCTAACATTCGATGTACAGTTGGTAAATCGTTCGCAGAAACAAGAAAGGAGAACGGGTTAGCGCGTGTCTATAGTAGCTGACTCGCCGCAGTGGCTGAGCTGCATTACTTGAAGATTTCGTGAACTGGAGTTCTGTGGGCATGGCTGTTACGGCTGATTGGTGTTTTTGCGCCAGATTTTGTAAAGCTCGCAGGAATTTTTAGTTCGTTGACATTTCAACGAAAACTTTAATCAATGAAACATTGAAACAAACGAGGCTCACCGAATTGATCGGCTCAGCAATAACACTTCTGCTGAAAATCGCCGAATTATCCGTATTAAGAAAATACATTTACAAATCTGAAGAAAACAATTGTGTCGATTTTAAATTTGCCCAAATACTTCCTTTGAGACAAATAACTAAGTGACTGAAGACCTGTTCGTGTATGTCCATCTAATGACAACCCGTGTGCTTAGCTCACCATACATGGTAAATGGTAAATGGCGCGCTTTTATCCAAAGTGCTTTACACTGTGTCTCATTCACACACACTCACACACCAATGGTAGCAGAGCTGACATGCAAGGTGCTAGCGCGCCTTCGGGAGCAACTTGGGGTTCAGTGTCTCGTCCAAGGACACTTCGGTATGTGGACTCACGTGGGCCGGGAATCGAACCGCCAACCCTAGGATTAGTGGCCAACCCACTCTACCACCTGATCCACGGCCGCCCAGTCACCTTCAGTCCCGTAAACCGAGAGCATGTGATTCATTCAAAGCTGTTTCGCTAAAGTAGTTACAGCATGATATTCATTTACAGGCTAACTGCGGATAATACGGCAGGAAATACACGTTCTGGAGGGGAGGGGGGTCAAATCAAAGAGCCTTCCTTACACATTAAGCACTGCTCATCACCTCAAGCAACATCATGATCTCTGTCTTCGTGGAAAGCCGCTGTTACGATCTTCCCCTGAAGCGACAGGACCATGTGCTTGTCAGCCGCACTGTTTCATATGAAAGCCTTCTCTTATGGCTCTTATATAAACTACTTTAATGACAGATTCATTACAGTGGACCCAAATTCTAACCGTGAAAGTTACATAAACATCTCCTTACAGAAAACGTTCCCGTTAGACGCGGGTTTTTGCGGCGCGTCCGGTGTACCGTTCCCCCGTGAACGACCGGTTACTATAGAAACCGTAATGTATTAAAACGAACGCGTTAACGGACGCCTGTAATAAATATCTGCACTGATGTCAGAGCTGCCCTTCTGACCAATCAGAATTGAGAATTCTCCAAGCGGAGAGCGAGAGTCGAGAGTAAACACGACCTGTTGTTACTGAACGTTCCGGAGTATTTCATCCCGTCAGGAAAGTAGTACGTTCCGCTGCCGTGGTACATGTTGTCTCTGAACTGCCCTTTGTACACGGCTCCCGAGGGGTGCGAGAGCGTCCCGCTGCCGTTCATCTGCAACGCAAACGCATAACGCGTCTCTATCGTCCACTGTACACACTGTAACACGATGATGGTTTTAAAAAACAACTTTATATAAAACCTTATCATCATTCCACTCTCCAGTGTATGTCGTCCCAGAGGATGAGGTCTGTGTCCCGAAACCGTTCCTCACCGCCACGCCGTCCGAGGTATAACAGCACTCACCGTCTATAACACACACACACACACACTCACACTCTGCACTTAACAATACAGCAGCTACTAAGAGAACCGGCCCTCAATTTCTCTCTCTTATACGGAATATTTCAGTCTATGATTATTATTCCTTAATGAACATCCACGAGAAGGTAGAATCAGTCGTTCAGGAGAAGAGCAGCTTTCTGCGAAAGGTCTAAGTGTCTTCTCGTTTGCTGAGATAATGATTGTTCTCGGTAAAATTAGAAAGTCTTGATAATTTTACATACAGTGGATCTAAAAACGTCTACACACCCCGGTTAAAATGGCAGGTTTTTGTGATGTAAATAAATAAATAAATAAATAAAGCAAGATAAATCATGTCAGAAGCTTTTCTACCTTTACTGTGAAGATTTAACCTATTAATTAAAGTGAAAAACAATAAGAATCATTGGAGAAAAAAAAAAGAAGTACAATACCCTGGTTGTATAAGTATGCACACCCCTAAACTAATACCTTTCGATTTGATCACATGATTCAATCGTTCTTGACTAAGAGTCAATCAGTTTGGAGCGTCTTGACTGAGCGATACGATTCTTTCTCCGTTCTTCCTTGTAAAAGCGTTGGAACTCTGTCAGAGTGGCTGGGCATCTCCTGTACACAGCCCTCTTCAGGTCAGCACACAGATCTTTGATTGGATTTGGGTCTGGACTCTGGCTGGGCCGTTACATAACCTTGAACTTGTTTTGGTGAAGGCGTTCCTTTGTTGATCTGGAGGTATGTTTCGGGTCGTTGTCTTGTCATGCTGAAAGGAGAGATTCCTCTGCGTCTTAAGTGTTTTAGCAGAAGATTTAAGGTTTTGCTCCAAACTCGTCTGGTATTTGGAGCTCTTCATGGTTCCGTCCAGCCTGATTAAAGTTCCAGTTCCATCCAGCTGAAGAAAAACAGCCCCAAAGTACGCTGCTGCCACCACCATGCTTCCCCATGGGGATGGGGTTCTTTTGGTGATGTGTTGTGGTTTTGTGTGAAGAACATATCTTTTGGTATTAGGGCCCGAAAGTTCACCATCAGACCGTAACACATTATTCCACATGGTTTTGGGAGATTGGATGTTTTTATTTATTGGTTAATATAGGCTTCCATCTTGTCACCCTACCCCATCGCCCAGAGATATGAAGAACTCGGGAGATTGGTGTCACATGTAGGGAGCAACCAGTACTTACCAGAAATGGTTGCAATTCTGTGAATGTTGCTGTGGACCTCTCGGCAGCCTCCATGACCAGTTTTCTCCTGATCTTCTCATCAATTTTAGAGGGACGTCCTGTTCTTCTTAGTGTGACTGCCGTGCCATATTTTCTCCACTTGTTGATTATTGTCTTCACAGTGTTCCATGGTATATCCAATGGCTTGGGAATTTTTTCCAACCCTCTCCTGATTGATATTTTTCAGCAGTGAGATCCCGTACCTGTTTTATAAGCTCTTTGTGGCCCGTGGCTTTTCCAGCTGGATGTTACCAAGACCATGTCAGGAGAATCCTATAGGAACAGCTGGATCTTAATTTGGGGTTAATCAGTCACTTTAATTGATGGCAGGTGTACTTTTGCTTGTATTTCTCATTTGTAAGTCGCTTTGGATAAAAGCGTCTGCTAAATGAATAAATGTCAATGTAAATGTGTACACTGAATAATATTGAACATGAGTTTGAATGTAATTGTAACATCTCCACATTTCCAGTTATAAAGGGGAGTGCACAGTTATGCACGCTGGGTATTGGAAAGTTTTTGTTTGTTTTTCTTCTCCCCAAAAAATCATTTATATGTTTGTGACTTGACACTATGTTCTATATGCTGCAATTTCACTGCAAAGGTGAAAAAAGTTCTGACATGATTTAACTTACTTTCTTTTCTTTTTTTTACATCAGAAAAAGGAGTTTAAATAATATTTAATTTCTTTCACACTAAAGTTGTAAATCTCTCTTTCTCTCTCTCTCTCTTTTTCTCTCTCTTTCTCCTCTCTCTTTCTCTATCTCTCTCTTTTTCTCTCTGTCTTTTTCTCTCTTTCTCTTGCTCTTTCTTTCTCTCTCTCTATCTCCTTCTCTATCTCTCTCTTCTCTCTCTATCTCTCTTTCTCTCTCTTTTTCTCTCTGTCTTTTTCTCTCTTTCTCTATCTCTCTATCTCTTTCTCTCTATATCTCTCTCTTTCACTCTCTCTCTATCTCTTTCTCTCTCTCTCACTCTCTCTCTCTATCTCTTTCTCTCTCTCTCTATCTCTCCCTTTTTCTCTCTCTCTTTCTCTTTCTCTCTCTCTTTTTCTCGCTCTCTCTTTTTCTCTCTGTCTTTTTCTCTCTCTTTCTCTCTCTCTTTCTCTATCTCTCTCTCTATCTCTCTCTCTTTCTCTATCTCTCTCTCTATCTCTCTTTCACTCTCTTTCTCTATCTCTCTCTCTTTCTCTCTTTCCATCTCTTTCTCTTGCTATCTCTCTTTCTCTCTCTCTCTCTCTCTTTTTCTCTGTCTCTTTCTCGCTCTCTTTCTCTTGCTCTCTCTCTCTCTCTCTTTCTGTCTATTTTTCTTGCTCTTTCTTTCTCTCTCTCCCTTTCTCTCCCCCTCTTTCTCTCTCTCTCCATTTCTCTCTCTGTCGCTCTCTGTCTTTGTTTTTTTTATGTTTGGGATAAACCTGACCAGGAACTTTTTTTCTATGTTCGGTTTATTACTGGTTTATTATTTATCCCACAATCCTCTGTGACTCACCATATTTGTCTCCATTTGGAAAAATGTACGAGACCTTTAAATTCCCAGGCTCTGCAATATAAAAGTCATTTATAATATAAAATTACAGGAAATTGGAAGAGAATTATGAAGAAGCATTTGTGGTAATAATAATAATAATAATAATAATAATAATAAGCTTAAGGTCTAATAAGCTCATTTTGTAGGTTTGCTATCTACTGCAGGTTAAATATGCTAAAGCTAACCATGAAACACTCACCTGACATTCTATTACACGGCTTAAATTAAACTTAATTAACCTTACAAACTAAAATAAACCACAATTTCTTTCTTTTGTCCTTCTTATAATGTAATTAATTATTAATGTTAACAGATATCAAACTCTTTTAACGAAGAAGCGTCCTCGCGACCGCGTCACCATAGCAACTGTTGTTTATCTCACACGCACGTTTTTGCCGCCACTTAGTGGCCAATCATAAAATGGCCGCCTACAGTCTGCGCATGCGCGGTAGTCTTCCACTCGCCCAGAACCCGGAAGTAAATATTTGACGTCGTATGCACGTGGATTGTTGA
Source organism: Noturus placidus (assembly GCA_022414735.1). Classification (NCBI taxonomy): domain Eukaryota; kingdom Metazoa; phylum Chordata; class Actinopteri; order Siluriformes; family Ictaluridae; genus Noturus; species Noturus placidus. The sequence goes on from JAFFST010053932.1 coordinate 140,614, forward strand.
GCACGCAAGTCGACGAACTAACAGTAATATAGGTAAGTAAACGTTTTCTGTGAACATTATGTATCTACTTTATTGTTTCCCGGTTATTAATTTAACGTTTTATTACTCAAATGCGCTTCTTATCCGAAGAAATGGAGGTAGTTATTACTAGATTATACAACACACATGAACTCTCATTGTTATCTAGTTACAGGCAACTAAAATGCGAATCTAACTCACTTCATAAACTTTTTTTTTTTTTAAAGTATTTTCTACCACTGATTTGCTTCAAATATTTCAGAATTAATATGGTCTTGTGTGTGTCTTGAAGGATCATGGGTAAATCCAAGCAGGTGGGCAACCACAAAAATGGCAAAAAGAAGAACATTGCAAAGACATGGAAGACCAAGCGAAGGACAAAGGACTTGGACCAGATCCATGCTGACATGATCCCTGCCAATGCATCCAAACTCCTGAAACAGGAAGTGGACTATGACGTCACAGGCTTCGGTCAGCACTACTGCCTGCACTGCGCGTGAGTAACTCACCTGACAGATGGCAGCATATGGACAATAACTCATGTAATGCTATCACAGTATATCAGAACAGTGGATTGTGATCTACAGTGCCCTGCACTAATCTCTGTGCCCTTGATATTTTATTGTGTTGTTTGTGATTGCTTTGATATCCATGAGAGAACAAGGGTGCCAATATTAGTGACGGGTACTGCACTGGAGCTGATCATGGTCTATCGATATTATATCGTCTTCTTCCCCAGCTGTAGTCACACAGGGTAATACAATTGCTGCTAAAGAGACATTGGTGTGCAGCTTTTAGGTCAGGAAGTGGTGTTTATGATAGTTCAGCACATGAGGCTAGTGTAAATACCGCTGTTAATCACTTACGTGTTGATTAATTGAGATTAATATTGATCACAGGCGCTACTTTGTTGACCTGAAGGCCATGAAGGAGCATTTCAAGACCAAAGTCCATAAAAAACGGTGAGTTTCACACTGAGTGCCCATGCACATTATATTCTCGCTTGCTCTCTCTCGCTCTCTCTCTCGCTCTCTCGCTCTCTCTCTCTCTCTCTTGCGCGCTCTCTCTCTTGCGCTCTCTCTCTCGCGCGCTCTCTCTCTCGCGCTCGCTCTCTTGCTCTCGCGCTCTCTCTCTCTCGCACTCTCTCTCGCGCGCGTGCTCTCTCTCTCTCGCTCTCTCTCGCGCGCACGCTCTCTATTTTTTTATTTAACCTTCATTAAAAATTGACGTATGAATCTGGAGTGATTGACAGTTGCGCCTCTATTTTTTAACACTCTAATATTAATTGATGCCCTGGAATCCCCGCCTCCTTTCCCCCATCTCACATTAGTAATGTTTAAACTGGTACAGGTTTGCATGTAGGTTTGTTTTAATCGATTACAGCAATGTTGTTGACACTCCTACGTTATTGGTCACCTTGTACATACACAGTTAGAGACTAAAGCTCGCGTTTTTCCTTCATCTACGTTTACACGGACAGCAGTAATGTAATTATTGACCTTACTCTGATTAAGATAATAATGTGATTAAGGTGTTTACATGAGTCGCTTTTAGAATACTCCTGTCATGTTCACATGTTTTACATGTTTACAGATCATAATTAGATTAACAGCCCGCGTCATTACGTCACCGCGCCACGCCGTCCAACGTCCCTCCAGATTTTCACGTATCGACATACAGTTTGTCTTCGTTATGGTCCCGTATACAGTTTCGGGTGTTTTTATTGAATTTTTTTTACAAACACTTTAAGTGCAGTTAATTATTTGTCATGCTGTACGTGCTAATAGACGACTGATTGAAGCCGTGGGCTGCGTCTCAAACCGCGTACTTACTGTCTATATAGTAGCCGAGATACATGTATTTTCCCCACTACAGGCCTATAGTAAGAAAGTATGCGGTTTGGGACGCAGCCGAACTCCCTTGTTCGCCGTAAAACTGCCGTATGTGATCAAAATGCGGTGAAAACTCACACGACGTTCATCATGTGATTAAGGTGTTTACATGTCTGTAATACACGTCCATAATGTGACTCAAACAGGAGTACTCCACCTGTCTTAATTCCATTAGAGCTTCATTAGATTAAGGTTGGTGTTTACATGCTAGATTCTTAATCAAAGTACGGTCTTAATCAGATTAAGAGTGGATTATTGTTGTCCATGTAAACGTACTGAGTGTGAGTTTCTGACACATCAGGACTATTGGCTGAAGATTTTCTTGCTTGATGGATAGTCTCTCAGTCCAACTGATGGGTTCGGTCACATTATGCAGCGATGGATTGTGAGAACCACACTTGATCCTGGAGAAGAGATCGATGTGTGTAACCCTGCCGCTGTTTAATATCGAGAAGGTGTCTATTTGGATTGCGTAAGCTTTTGTTGTTTCTCCCCCGTCCAGGTTGAAGGAACTGAGAGAGGAGCCGTATACCCAGGCAGAGGCGGAGAGAGCGGCGGGAATGGGCTCGTACATCCCACCTAAAAAGGTCGAAGTGCACACGCAGGAGGTGGAGGAGGACATGGCATGAACGGCGTCCATCATCTCAACACGACTGCGTCGTTACGGTCATTTTCAGTCTGAGTATCTCACCCTCGGACGCTTTTAGACCTAAAACGCGGGTTTTTATTCGTAGTGTCGGCGTGTTAAAGCACCGTGCAGCGTATTACCAGGTGTATTAGTGTTAGTGTTGGAAAGCCTGAGGTGTATAGTGCGCTGACTCAGAAAGTTCCTGACTGACAATTTACCTGATAATCAAATCCCACAGTAACATCATACTGACCACAAGCGACATCATATGTAAAGTCATATGTAAATAAATTGTGAAATGACATTTACCATGTGTTCTGCGTGAATACTTTCGCGTGTGTGTGTGTGTGTGTGTGTCCTCTGTATATCACTGAACCCTTAACAGGTTTAAAATCTACTTCAATTAAAAAAGGACTACTGTGCCTTTAAGAATGAAACCGTGTCCTGAGTGGACTCGAGGCCGAATCCCAAACCGCACGCTATTGGACACAACACAAAGACGTCTACGTAGTGCGCGTACGTGATGATGTCACTCTCCTCACGTAGTGCGCTTATATAGGGATCAGGGAAGTCTTTGGGATTGGGCCAGAGTGATGTGAACGCCAGTTCTTCTCTAAAACTATATAAAGTAGTGTCTCGTGCTGATTTCCAGTAAAGACACTTTAAATGTCAAGCGGTCACGTGCTTTAAGGATGGCGGAGGATGTGGATAAAGCGGTTCTGTTAGAGGATGAGGAAGACAAGAAGAGGAAGAAGTCTGTCAATAAGGATGGGGATCAAAGCGCAAACACGCGGCGCATCTGGGCTTTCTGGACCTTATTCACGATCGCGTGCGTTCCGGCAATCGGTACCGTGATCCAGTGTTTCAGAACCGCACAGATCTCCGAGCGTCACGTAAGTGCCGAGTTTCCAGACCACGCGCCTTTGTTGATGATCGCGCGATCATTTAATCGATTAATCGGTGCAGATGTTGTGTGGCATTGTTTCTTTGCCACGTATGTGTTCTAGGAGAACAGATGGTTTATTAGGGGGTGGGTGTTTGATCACACACACACTCACACACACACACACACACACACACACACACACACACACAGAGGCGCGCGCGCGGGTGCAGTATGGAGGAGTTCCTTCCTCCATTACTTGGTGGTCTTTAGGCACATAACTCCATCCCTGCCCCCAGATCACATCTCTGTGCAGACTTCATGCATCATCTCTGTTTAAATCTCAGCAGCTCTCCTTCATTTCATTCATTTGGCACCAAAATGAGGTGTACTGAGATATAAGGAGACATTCCGGGTGTCCCAAAAGTCTCCATACATAAGGGGGAATTAACTTTGTTTGTTTGTTTGTTTGTGGATAAATGTCTTCCAAAATTTTTCATACTTAGTTTTATATGAGTTTATATACAGTATGTATATGTGCCCTGTGATGGACTGGTACTCTGTCCAGGGTGTACCCCGCCTTGTGCCCCATGCTCCCTGGGATAGACTCCAGGTTCCCCCGTGACCCTGATAAAGGAGTAAGCGGTAGAGGATGAATGGATAATATAATGTGTGTGTGTGTGTGTGTGTGTATTGGAAGTGTTGCGGACCAACCGAGACGTGGACGTCTGAGGAAGACACAACCGACGTGGTGCTGGATTCCACAGTCCCCGATGTTTGGAGACTTTTTGGACACCGTGTATTTGTAGAAACGGAGACCACAGACCGTATAACACGCCAAATTGGGCCTTCCTGGACCGCAGGATTTATCTACAGTATAAACCGTGAATAAAGGGGACGTGTAACTCATTAAGTTCTTGTGTTCTCCAGGAAGCGGCGCTGAAGACCCTAGGAGCAGAAGGACTTTTCCTCTTCTCGTCTCTGGATGCAGATCACGACCTCTACCTCAGTCCCGAGGAGTTTAAACCCATCGCTGAAAAGCTCACAGGTTCACGAGTTCACGTCTACGCTCCGACACGATGCCGTTTTTCAGTTCAACACCAACAACAAAGAAAAGCCCGGGGAATGTTTTTAATGTCTGTCGTGTTTGTGTCGGGTCTGAAGGTGTCGCTCCTCCCGTGGAGATCGAAGAGGAGTTCGTCTCTGACCCGAACGGAGAGAAGCTCACGCTTCACGCGGTCATGCAACCGCTCCTGCTCGAGACCATGACCAAGAGCAAGGACGGCTTTCTCGGGGTAACGCTTCATCCTCTGCACCGTGTCTTAATGACACACTTTACCCTGGTCTCCTTTCTTAAAAAAAAATAAATAAATTAAAACCTTTTATTGATTAGAAACTGACCAATCAGAAGCCAGGATTGTTTCCTCTGTCTAACTTTATTGTAAAACTGCCTAAGTTAGTAAATAAAAACCTTTATAGTCTTACCCATTGTATAAAACAAAGGAATTTGTTTTCTCTGTAGGTTTCCCATGGTGCACTGAGTGGGCTGCGTTTGTGGAAGCGTCCCGCTGTTCCGTCCTCCAGCTTCTCGGCTGCTCAGTTCCGGTTCTTTCTGCCCCCGAAGGGTAAAGCGGAGCCGGGGGACACGTGGTGGATCATACCGAGTGAGCTCAACATCTTCACTGGATATCTGCCCAACAATCGGTACCACCCGCCCACCCCCCGGGGCAAAGAGGTCAATTATGATTGGAGCAGAAATCGAGCTGACCAATACATGTGTTTTATTGATCTTTTCATGGTGCACTTGTCACGTAAATGGCTTAAGAACTGAATAATAAGCTTAAATAAACGCCGGCTGTTTATCTCCTGCGTTCATCACGGACGTTGTTCTGAAGACGGGTCCGATCACCAGGTCAAACCATCGTGGAAGCAATTCAGTACATGAAGCTTTGATGAAATAAACATGAACAAGATCAATCAATAATAACAGCAATATCTTGTGAGAAATCACCTAGAGCAGAAGTAATGGACAGTGAACTCCACAAATATTGGCACCCTTATATGGGAAATACGAGCTGTGAGAAATCTTGGATATCTCATGGATATCAAACAATCGCAAACACAGCTCGGGTTCATCCAGATAAAAAAAATATATCTTTGTTAAATATAGGTGTGCAAAAATTATTGGCACTCTTTTAGTCAGTACTTTGTGCTAGCTCCCTTTGCCAAGATAACAGCTCTGAGACTTCTCCTGTAATGCCTGATTAATGGATCTGTGACCGTTCCGCCATACAGAACCTCTCCAGATCCTTCACATTTCGATGTTCATGCTGGTGGACTCTCCTCACAGGTGTTCTATGGGTTTCAGGTCAGGGAACTGGGATGGTCAGGGCAGGACCTTGATTTTGTGGTCAGTAAACCATTTCTGTGTTGATTTTGACATATATTTTGGATCATTGTCCTGCTGGAAGATCCAACCACGGCCCATTTGAAGCTTTCTGGCAGAGACAGTCAGGTTTTCATTTAATATCTGTTGATATTTGATAGTCCATGATGCCATGTATCTTAATAAAAGATCATTAAACATTAAAGATCCACCTCCATATTTAACCGTGGTCATGAGGTACATTTCGATATGGCTACCTCTCTGTGTGCTCCAAAACCTCCTCTGGTGTTTAGTACCAAAAAGCTCCATTCTGGTTTCATCTGACCATAGAACCCGATCCCATGTGAAGGTTCAGTAGTGTCGGCACACTGAAGACGCTCGAGATTGTTTTTGGATGAGAGAAGAGGTTTTTATCTTGTAACCCTTCCAAACACCTTGTGGTGATGTAGGAGACTTCAGATTGTAGTTTTGGAGACGTTCTGACCCCAAGACACGCCTAACTTCTGAAATTCTCCAGCTATGATCCTTGGAGATGTTTCATCCACTCGACCCGTCCTCTTCACAGTGTGTTGAGACGATATAGACACGTGTCCAATTCCAGGTCGATTCATAACATTTACAGTTGACTGGAACGTCTTCATTAC